>CAEGAE010064471.1:0-36748 GCA_903067095.1 Girardinus metallicus | reverse complement strand
GTTAACAAAGTGAGCTATTATTGTTACAGGTTCATTTTCTAAACTACAGAAAAGTAACTGTTAGAGAAGCTCAAATGTGAAAAATTGGACTGATATTGATATGCGATAGTAAAACTGCTGTTATGTTAGATTTACCAATGTTTTATTTTATCCGATTACCCCATTAGTTACTAAAATATTCGTTTACAACAGCCCTAGTAGCTGACGACGATGGTTATGTTGGAGACTAATGGCAGCTTTACTGGAAGGTAGAACAATTAAAATCAAACATTAGAGAATAACAAACAGTCCGCTGCAGCTTCCAGGTTTAACCGAACATCATTAAAAAGTTACATTTTTTGTAAATAATCTGACCATGTTTGGTGTTTAAAGTTAGCAATGGAGCCAAATTTACGCAGATCGACAGTCAGAAATATTAGTCATCAGTCCTGCTTTCTGTTTACGAGTCACAGACGGCCGTAAAAGTCCTTATTCGCAGATAAGGTGGAAGCTTTTATTCATTATGAGCAATAAAGTTACCATCCAAAGGTCAGGCTGCACCCAAATCCCACCGATCAATAAGAAAAAGCAGCAGACACCAGAACAGATCATAAGCCTTTCCCAATAAACAATAAACCAATTAATCACGTGATAAAAAAAATAATTACCATTTGCATGATTTATCATTTTTCTCTTTCTACCAAAAACTGGATGGTAAAATTCTTCAGTTTGGTGCTTTGGTCTCGACTAGAACTTCTTTTGAAGGACAGTTTTGTTTACAGAGACTTTGTTATTTCTTTAGTTTTGTTTATTTATTTTGGATATTTAAAATGTTTTCCATTGCCAGTGTTAAATGTTAATAAGAATTTAAAGTTTACTGATTTTGGAGAATGTGTTCTTGCATTATTATCATTATTATTATTATTATTATTATTATACAGTCACTATTATATTACTTCAAAACAACAGATTGAAGGTCAACTCCAAGGAAAGTAAAAAATAACAAAAGTATCAAAGTTTATTAGATTAAATGACTTTTTTCTCATGATTTTAAGACATTCTTCTAGTAAAATTGCATCTTTATTCTGTTAATATTACGACTCTATGTTTATAATTCAATAAAAATTCCCGTAGCCCGGAGCTGATTCTCTGTCATACAACTCAGAACAGGGATGATCGAAATAAAAGCCACTTCTTGAAAATGTGTAATTTCTTTTCTTAGAAATAAATGTCAAATAGAAAAAAAAGAAAAACAATGAAATCTCAATAAAACTTCACAAAACATTAGATTTTAGTCTAACTTCTAATCAGTTATAAATGTACCTTCCTCAGCTGATTTTGTGGAAGTTAATTCAATTAAAACATTTTTTTCCTGCTAAAATTGTGTCTTAGTTCTGCTAATATTACGACTTTGTTCTCATAATTACTCCATCACACAACTCACAGAAGGGAGGATTTAAATAGACGCCATTTTTGAAAATATTTACTCTCTAATACTATTTTTTTCAAAAATAAGCGAGAAAAAAATAGATTAAAATTAGATCTGATATTATTTTTAAGCCGTATCGCTCTCTGCAGCTCCTCCAGAGTCACCAGGGTGTAATGCCTTGCTCAAGGGCGTCTTCTATCTTTCTGAGGCAGTGCAGGAATCCTGCGACGAGGGGCTTCAGAGGGGGGGTTGCAAAATTGGGTCAATGCTTTGCATTCGTCAGCTAAGCATGTAAATAATGCAACGGGGCATCTGACCCCATTTCTCTTGTTTACATAAAGAGAAATTTCACATGAAAGCGTGTCACCTTTTTTTTTTAACTCCTCTGCATTTCAGCTGTTTAAAAAAAAAAAAGAAAAGAAAAACACACACACACATTTCCCTTCCTCTGGTTTTCTCCTTACAAGGCTGAGTCCCTCCAGGAGGGAAAACAGCTGAAATATGACACTGACACACAGAGAGGCTGCAGCAGAGCGACATTTCAATCTGGGAAAAAATAAAAGAAACAAGCAGGGAGGAGGGAGAGCTAATGAGAAAATCAATACCAAGACTGCATCTCTGCATCTAGAAAACCAACCCGAGTCTGCAAACTGGATGATAAAAAACAGATTCCTCCTTTAGGAAAACCAGCTGGCTGCAGGGTGTGTGTGACTAATCATTTCTTTGCTACTTTTTTTCCCCCCATTCAAATCCAAATTTTAGGTGTGGAAACTTTCAAATTAATATCTACTGAATACAATGTTCCTTTGTTCCTCTACATCTATACCTACATCTATCTGCAATTTGACATTTCATAAATAAATTAGTACCATTTAAAAAAAACAACAACTCATATTTCAATAAAAAAAAGTTTTGGAAATTAGTACATTTTGCTAAAAATACCGTTTTGGCATCACATGAGTCACGTGATCAACAACAGGATGTTGTCACTGGCAGAAACCACAAAGAAGAAAAGGACAGGAAGTAGTTTGGAGACAGGTTTTTTTTTTTTTTTTATGATTTACCACATCAACAAGCTTATTTACATGTAATTTTAATTGCATTTCTTATTTAATGGAAACACTGCGTTTGCTAATTTGTGTTTTTCCGACATTATTGACAAAGTTTTGCTTACATTTGTAATGGAAATGGAGCTACTGACTCAACTTTGCTTTTAATTGCTGACTTAAAGCTTGGCTAAATGCTATGGGGTCCCCTTGTAAAGTTACACAGTAAAAACTTAACAGTAATATTTTGATTTATTTAGCCAGACACAAAGAAATGCAAATGTTAATTTTTCAAAGTCATATTTTTACAATGTTATGTATAAATTTACAAATGTCCAAGTTCCAAACAAACTATCTAATTCACAAGATAAATAGTTTACAAACTATATTTAGTCAAGCTAAATGAGTATGTAGTTAGCTTTCTAACTAAGTAGGAAGCTAAATATGCTAAATATTTTGCTTCCTAACTAAAATGTTTAAGTCTGAGCTAAATATTTCGCTTTAGTTAGGAAGCTAAAAAGCTAACTAGCTAACTATTTTGCTTTGGTTAGGGAGCAAAATATTTAACTTTGTAGCCAAAATGTTTAAGTCTTAGCTAAATACTTAACTTTCAAAATAAATATTAGGTTAACAAACTAAATATGTGGTTTCAAACATTTAATTGCCAACCGAAACATTGAATTTTTAAACTATATTTTAAGTTTGGCAATAAATATTGACAACTAAATATTTAGGTCCCAGCTAAATATTTAGCCAATTAGCTTGCCAATAGGCGGAAGTGGAATATCAAAAGTTAAGATGAGTTTATTGTTGAGTAATTAAAAAAAAAAAGTTTGCAGCATTTTTGGTGATTTTATTTTTTTTTTTAATGATTTAAAAAAAGTTTGTCTACTCCTCATATAGATCATATTCAGCTGATTATTTCTTTAAAACGTGCAGAAAGCGTGAATTAAAAAGTTGGGGGTTTTAATTCATATTCCAAAAACATTCATTAATCTCTGATTTTAAGCCGCAACAAACATTATTTTTGCAAACAAATGCAACCAAACAGCTTCGCCAGCACATCCTCTGCATCCCTCCATCAATCAGCGCCATGTGTGAATTCATTAAGCCGGACTTGAACTTCTGACTTTTCCAACCCGCAGCAGAAAAAAAAGCCTCACAGCTAACATCCCACCAGAACAGCAGAACCAGAACCAGAACCGAGCCCAGCGGGGGGAATCCCCCTACTCACCCTCCGATAACTCCAGCTCCAGCTCGGCCAGTTTGGCCCGAACCTCCGCAGGAAGCGGCACCGGGTCCCGGTCCGCCATTCCTCCGACACAAGCCGACTTTAAGCTCTGTTTTCCGGCTCTTTACTCCTTGTTTTGTCCCTCCAGGATTTTTTTTTTCCTCCGAATAACTCCCCGGGAAAAAAAGAAGCAGAAATCCAAAGTCAGTCCGAGTCCGCGTTGAGCGTGTGGCTCCGTGTGCGGCAGCGGAGACTCCGCAAAACAAGCGCCAAGCTAGCGCAGGGCTGAACAGACTTCCGGTGAGCTGGCTTTCAAAATAAGAGCGGTAGCAGTCAGACACCTGAAGCTCTTCTGATAAATCCCGAATTTCGCTTAAGTAGAAAAACCGTTTACGCAAGGACAAGAGTGTGGTTTCTAAGTTTAATTCACAACATTAATTACATCATTAACTTTATCTTCTGCGTGTGGATAAAACATTACAAACATCACTACAGCAATTAAAAAAAAAAACGGTTAAATTAGTCAACTTTTAGCAAATGTAACACTATTTTGCAAAATATATTGCATTAAATAAAATAAGCACAAATAATAATATTAAATATATTATAAATAATGAATGGAATTTGTTTTACTTGTTGATGTTTTTTGTTGCTAACATATTCTTTATTTTTGTAATGTTCTTCCTTATCCGATTATATAAAAGATGAAATGATGAAGTAATAGTAATAATAACAACAATAATAATAATAAATAAATAAATAAATCTGCGTCTTATGCTTTTAGTTTGATATTGAAATTACATTGCATTTCCTGTTTAGTTTCTTGTAAATTATTCCTAACTTTTTGTTACTTGCAGGTATAATTTAGAGGAATAGAGAGACTGTGAACGGAATTATATCTTGCATCTTTGTTTTCCCAGTTTAAGGGGAGAATATGTTCAGTGTGTGTTTGCGTTTCCAAGAAAAACGGTGTGGAAAACACATACACCCGATAAGTGGAGCCAAACGTTAGCCACCAGGGGGCGCCAGATGCCAACGTTTCTGTTTTCTCTGTTTCAAACTGTTTACTGTTTTCAGCAACAAATATACAGATCTCTTAAAATAATTATTATTCATACGATAATGGCCTCACTACGTATGACATCAAAGACCACCTGAACTGTATGTCTGTGGATCATTGAATAGAATAAAGAACAAGGATACATGGAACAAATGAACATTTCTGACCACTTACTTCTAATTGACCAATTCTGCCACATTTATTTATTCATCACATATTAGAAATCAGTATGTTAGGTATTCCCAAAATACCTACAAATAAAATGGGCTGATGTTTTAACCTGGTTGCTTCCCAGTTTTGGATATTTATGAATAAACAGAAAAACAAAAACAAACTTCAGACAGAGTGATTGTCGAAGTGAAAATAAACATGTTACCATTTAAAGTGGTAACCATATAACTATTTGACCTGGTTTTGTAAAAATGCTAAGCTAAGATAAGCTAATTTAAAACGCTTGGTCAGTTATTCAATTAATTAGCATTAATTTTACTTCTGCTTTAACAAAGAAAATCTACAAATTAACAATAAATTAGACAAAACTGTTGTGTAAACACTGTTTTTGGTGCTAAAACCAAAAGTTAATATATACAATTGAAAGTATGTTTCCATATATTTGCCGTCAACTTTTCCTATCATAGTAGATATAATTTATCAGATCACTTAACTTATACCTATAATTTGCATCCTGTCATCCATGCGCTGTTTTGTTGTTTGTTCTTGAACTAATATAAAGTTGATTTGTTTTAAACATCATTTAAAGCCGGAAGAAAGTAAATCTGTCCTGAGAAGTTGCTGTCATCTGGTGGCGACTCGGGGTATTTTCACCAAACTGATTAATTTATTTTAGATAAGTCAGAGAATATAAACACTAAATGCTGTAAAGTGACGTTTTTCTAATTCAAAATCAGTGCATTTTAATTTATTTTCTTTTTATATATATATTATTCTCATTAAATTAATAAATTGTCACTTCAACTAAAAATCCCCAAAATTTGAAGGAGTTGAGGAAAAGACGTTTACAATAATCCGAGTTCAGAGTGAATATTTTTATTCTTTTATTCTACTCGATATGATTGAAAAGATAAGATCTTCTCATTTTGTTACAAATTGATATTTGGTATTATTCAGAATTTTCTATTATTCGATCTAAATAAACCTGAAAACCGGATTTTTATTTAAATTAGGCAAACCTCACATCTCTGTCAAACTAAAAATATAAATGAAAATGAATTCAAGAACAGAAACAAATTTCAGAGATTTACTCCAAAACAATTCATCCAGTGGGGTTGAAGACTGATGCAAGCCACACTTTTCAGCTTTTTATTCATCAAAAACATTGAAAATTGTGATTTTTTTTCCTTCCACCTTATTATTCGTTATGTGGCTTCTTATTTCCAGAGCAAATTAGATTTTTTCAAAACATTTTTAAAGGCAAAATCATCAAGAAAACCGGTTCTGCAGAGAAGACAACGGCGACGTTGGCTCTTCAACAGTGCCTAAATCTTTATTTTTCAGTAAGCTACATTTTTTTTCTCCAAATTAGACAGTTTTACATCATGACACAAGAGTAACTTAAATTATCTAGAGCCGACATATACGCTTGATTCCAGTCTCAATGGAAGAAAAAAAACAAACAAAAAAACCCAAAAACCCCTTAAAATAAAAACAGAACAAAAAGAAAGAAGCCCTCTTTGCTGCGACCTTTGACCCGCTGGGGTAACAGTCCCGAGTCCCCGATTGTCCACAGCTGTTAGCTCAGGAAGAGTTAATGAGTTAGACCACAGTGAGCCGATTAAGCAGTCCGACGTCGGGTTCTCTTCGTCGCGTCTTTGATAAAGTCAGATATGCAACCAGAGAGCGAGAGAGAAACCCAACTAAAGAATGGCACCGTGAGAACAGAGATGAGAAGATCGATATGAAGCTTTTTTTTTTCTTCCAGGTCCAGAGTTTTGTTTTTTTTCCCTCAGTCCGGATTCCTCTGGTTTTGTTCTCCGATACATGCAACCAGACGCTCCTCGGCTCGTCAACATAATCATCGTGAGACGTTTTCAGCTCAGTCAGGAAATGAACAGCAGGCCTGTGTGATGGCACCGGTGAAAAAAAAACAAAAAACAAAAAAACAAACAACTAATCAGTGATTCCAGTTGAGCCTTGAAGCCTGAAAATTAAATCTTTTTGTACATTTATCAGGAGAACAAGAGAGAAGGGGAAAAACTCCAGAAAACGCACAAAAAGTAGGATGTTTTTCTCTGTCGCACAAAAGTTTTTATCCTTCAGCAACCCAAGAACTTCTGAATCAACTCTGAAGCGCCACTTGGTGTACAAACAGATGGCGTGAAAAAATTAAACAAAAATTAGATTTGGGAATCAAGCGTCACTCTTTAAAAGCCAAGAGTTGGGTTTCTCTTTCACCAGATTCAAATTTTTTGTTTTTCCCGTAACGTTCCCGACAGTTTCCGGGAAAATTTCAGGATGGGAAAATATGAAAAACAGACCTCCATCAGATCCAGATGAATTAACTCTGCTAATGCTTTAATTTATTCATTAATCAACAAAAACTGCATCTTGTTAATGTTTTAAACAATTAAATGATTATTATCCATCTTTTCCATGAAGCTTCCAACATACAATTTTGTCTTATTTCCAAGCAAATTGTATATTTCAGATCATTTCTGCATCTAAAACTCATTCTTTAAGGATGGCAAACCTACCAATACATAGAAAAAGAAGTTTGTTGTCTTAGTGTTCAGATGCCATAATGCTTTTTTCTTCTAAATTAAATCTAATTATACTGGATTAGACAGATTCTGCATTAGTGGCTCCAGTTGATGTGTAAAAAAATAAATATGTAGTGCTTTTTTTTATTGGAGATTTTTTTTTTTGTTGTTGAAAGTCAGAAATCTGAAGCTGAATGTGGTGAAAGAGAAGCCGCTTGAGAGGAGGAAGAGGAGGGCGAAGGTGACAAAGATGGAATGCCAGACGACAAAAACCCAACGAAAAACAAAACGTTTCAGCAGAAATCAAACTCTGCAAACTATTTAAAAAAAAAAAAAGAATTATTTTCCAAAAGCACAACACTTTTGTTTGTTTGTGTTTTTTTTTTATATATATCCTACATCCAGCGACTTTATAGTTAACAAGGATCAATATATTTTTATAATCATTTTAAGGTACCTCTTATAGTTTTCTGAGTATTTACAACTGTACAAGCAAAGCACATACTTCAAAGTGCACATTTTAATACAGTTTGGACTAGTTGCATTTTTACAAGGTTTAGAACGTTTCCCCCCCCCCCAAAAAAAAAGAAACCAAACAGAAACAGAAACAACCTGGAACTAAAGTAAGAACAAACACTTTTACAGAAATTTTTACAGAAATCAGTGAAAAGAAAAGTAAACGGTGCCAGATTTTCTGTCTAACGTAAGACTAAATATTTTCCACGGCATCGTTTCTTTAAGCTTTTTAACATCTGGGGGGGATTTTTTTTTTCCTCTGGAGGAGAAATAAAAACTTGATGCTCGTCTTGTAGAAAAGTTAAGGCAAAGTTATTTTTCAAGTTTAAATAAAATTCAAGTTTTTCAAACACTGGATGGATTTTTTTTTTTTTTTTTTTTTTTTACGTTTTATGTGTACAGAGACTTCACTATGGATTTTCATTCCCCAAATCTTCACTTAAAAAGAAAAAAAAAAAAACAGCTCTGCTTTATAAATAACTGGATATGGAAACTTTTTCATCATTTTCCACCAATAAGGGAAAAAAAGAAATCAATCCATCCGAGTGCATCTCAGTCCTTCAAAACAAAAACAGAAGAAATAAAGTATCCAAATGAAAAGCAGCATAAGAACAAATGAAAAAGAAGGTTTTCCCTTTTCCAAACGGTTTTCCTTTAGTGGGATTTTGTGTTGGAGGAAGACTTGATCGAGACGCGGTTCTTATTTCCGGACGGGAACAAAAATATTTATTTTCTCATGAAAATTAGAATTTTTTTAAAAGATTTTGCCAGAGTGGCTGCTACAGCAAACAAATCCAACAACTGAAAATCGCAAAAGTTCCCTCTCTGTGCTTCAATTCCAGCTCCCTTTTGCGGAAAACCGGAGAGAAGAGGCCAGAAAAAAAATAAAAAAATCAAACTGTGTGTGCTTAAGTTGATACTTGAGGAAGAGTCTTCCCACTCTAAGCGAATCGAAACCCGGAGAAACCGACCCGAACCCGAACCGACCTGCTTCTGCCTCTTCAACATGCAAGCAAACACAAATCTCTTCCGCTTCCCTGAAAACATTCCAGGTTCATTCCAGATTTTCGCACGTTCTGGATTCACCGTCCGCTGACCAGCGCTTCACGAGCAACAATCGCCTCGACGGGGGAAAAAAAAGAAAAACTAATAATCCTTAAGAAGTCGTCAAAACAACAACTGAATGCTGGGAATGCCGTCCGGAAAACTATCAAGACCAAATTCCCTCCTGCTTCTCTTGTGTTAGTTAAAGATCTGTGGTTTTAAACTGAGCAAAATCGCAGTAACTGACCCCAGGAATCTAGCACCGTCTTCCAAATATCCCGATTAATTACAAACACCTGAATGGTAGCTAGTGTTACAGTTTTCCCAGGTGGTTTTCCGACATCTCAGATCAAAACCAATGGATTTTCAACAGATTTTCCCAGTTTTTTCCTGCAAAAAAGTTTGAATCAGAGACATTTTGCCGCCGTTACAAGCTGGGCAAAAAGGGGAAAACAGGGTGACACCTAGTGGCAGATAACTGTAAGTGCCCATGGAAAAATAATGAAAGTTAGTGTAAATAAGTCGGGAAATTTAACAATGATGAAATCCCAGAACAAAGTCCGTTTGGGCCGCACCGCCGTAATGGCAGTCAGCTGCAGAGAAACGAGGGAAAATAAATGAAAATTATTTGAAAAAAATCAAATAAATAAACAAAAGAAGAAGAAGCAGAAGAAAAAGAAGAGACGGTGCTCTACATGCACAGTAAAGTGCTTTATGTCTGCAAGCCCTGATCCAGAGAAGAAGGCGTCCTCTATGCCTGTTGCTGACTGGCGATACGGGGGAGAAGTGGAGTAGCCCTGACTCGTTTTTTAGACTTCTGTGGAGCGCAGTGGAGGAAGAGGAGGGCCCGCCTCACTGCGGGGATTTGGGCGGGGTGTGGTGGGTGTCTCTGCTGGAGGGTTTCCCTGCGTGGGGCGGCGGCGAGGCCCAGCGCCCCGCCGGCCTGCGACCCTCCTTCAGGGGCCGGGCCGTGGAGGCGGGCCCGGCTTTGGAGGGCGGGTGGTAAGTCTCTCTGGGTTTGTGCTCCCCTGACGGCGCGGAGGAGGCGTCGCTGCACTTCCTCTCCTCGCCTGCGGGGGCAGCTTGGCTTGGCTTGGCTTCCTTGGGGGGGGCTGAATGCAGCGGCGTGGGGGCGTCCTTCGCTCGCTGGCAGATCTCGGCGTAGGACGGCTTCCTCAGCTCCTGACGGACGGAAAAAAGGTTTCAGCAAATCAGATTTAAGACTTTTTAAAACATTTTTAACGATACATGGAATTAAATTTAAGACCAAAAAAACGTTGGATAGTAACTGGTTACTTTTACGTCAGTAATTTTTTGACAAAAAGTACTCTTAGGAATATTCTTACTATGCTGTACTTTTAGCTTTACTGGAGTAGTTTTCTTACTTGAGTAAAATTTCCGGATTTTCTACCCACTGAATGAAAAACAAACATGTTTTAACCAAAAAATTCACCAGACAGAAACACACCTGCAGTTTACGTTACAGTTTCATAAGTTTTTATTGAAAGAAACTGATCTGGAAAATGTTTCTTTTGCCTGATTTTATTTTTAAATAAATTATTGTAATTTTGGTCCTTAAAATACCAAAATCTCCATTTAACGTACGACAAATTATAAAAGCAACTGAAATTGTACGAATTGGCAAATGAAATTCTTATATTTTTGTTTTAATTTTAGTATCTTAATAAAATATTTTGTAGACGCCTATAAACTTTGTCCAGCTGCTGTCGTAGTTTTGAACATAAATAAGTCAAAGGAAAAAAAAAAACACATAAATATAAATATATCAAGTTTGATGACATCTGAAAGTTAAAAAATCTGGTCGAAACGGGCCCGTGGTCCGATAGCCAAGAGTCTGGCATTTCCATGGATACCAAATACATTTAACTCAGGGGAGGTGCAGTAATGAGTGCAGGAAAAGTCGTTAAAACCTGGGGGCTTAACGAGTTTTAAAGGAGTCATAGAAGAAGAAGTTAGTTTACGGGTTGGCGAGTACTGACCGTGGCGGCGCCGTTGACTTGCACTGATTTGCTGGCGGTGGACAGCGTGCCGGGAACGCGCTCCACCGATGGCGGCGCCTCCTTCGGCTTCGCTTCCGCCGCCTTCGCCTCCCTGGAAAATAGAAACAGGAAGCTGAGAGTTTATAAAGTCTGGACTTCAGAATCGTCTCCGTTGTTTTCGTCGCTGCGGTTCTTACAGCGAGGCCGAGGGGGCGGGGCTTAGCGGCGTGCCGGGGGTCGACGTGGAGGGCGGGGGGGCGGTCGGGGTCGAGGGGGCGGGCTGGAAGCTGGGAGGCAGAGGGGAGGCGGAGGACCGGAGAGGCTCTTTGGGACCGGCTGGAGGAACAGTGCCGCCGCTGGGGTCCGGATTCACAGTCTGGAACAAGAAGAAAAAGAAGGAGAAGAAGAAGAAGAAGAAGATCTGGTTAAATGAACAGTTCCTGGAAAATATCAGAGTCTATAAGAAACCTTCAGGCTCCGCAGTTCACCATGTTTACCATGTTTCAGGTCAAAAACTGGAGTAGGGAGTCAGGGTTCCGACATTTCTTTCATAAAAAAAACCCTCCAGATTCGATTTTCCCACTTTCGACTTTCCAAAGCCGAACCAAAGTTTCCAGTTCAATCTATAGAATATATTTCTATATCGAAATTTAAATATTCTAGAAACAGCAGAAACAGGAAGGAAGGATAAAAAAAAGGATGGATGGGAGGAAGGAAGGCAATAAGTAGAGAAGTAAATAGGGAACAAATGAAGGGAGTAAAAAAGAAAGAAAGAAAAGAAGTAAATAGCGAAGGAAGGAAAAAGGTAAAGAAGGAAAGAGGAGAGAAAACAATTAAGGAATGAAAAACCTTAAATCAGATTCCAAACTTTTCCAGGGTTTTAAGTAGTGAACCCTGAGGAACGCCTCCATCCTTTAAATACGGCATGCAGACCCACCGCTGGTCCTCCTTTAATCAGGGTAAAACCCGACAGAACCCCGTTAGCAGGTCCGGTTCTCACCCGCTCCTTCGAGGGTCCCAGCACCACGCTGCTCGCCAGCCGGCTGTCGAACGCCTCGTCCGCCTTCAGCTGCCCAGCGGCGCCCGGGAGCGGCGGGAAGCTGGACAGGCCGAGCTCGAAGCTGGGAGACGGGGGCTTGGGAGGCGGCGGCGGCGACTGGGGCGTCGCTCTCTGCACAGAGACGAACAGAACCTCAGAACCGGAGACATCGACGTGAGAACCTTTCTGATGGACAGGAAGGAGGAGCTCTTACCGTAAACTTTTCATCCCTCTTTTTCCTGGAAGAAGAGAGAGTTTCCCTTTAACATCTGAATTTACAAAACTTCACTTCTATCTGAGAACCTGACCGGGCGAAATTTGACCGATTAATCAAATGTGATCAATTATTCGATTTTTACCAATTTATCAAATTTTACATATTAACCAAATTTAATAGTCAAATATTACATTTTGGTAATTAATCAAATTTTTAGAAATTAAGCAAATTTTACCAATGAATAAAATCTTAGCGATGAGTTAAATTTAATTGGTTAATCACCTCTTAGTTTTTGAAGATCTAATCTTTGAAACCACAGACTTACCTTCCCCGGCCGACTCCGAGGGAATAATCTGCGATTAGCGGCTCGGTGACGCGGCCGGTGCCGGCGGCGTCGCGGCGGGGGAAGGCGGCGGTGGAGGGCAGCCTGGTTCTGGGCTGGCTGGAGGGGAGCCGGGCCGGCGGGCTGCTGCGGACCCCGTTCAGCCTCTCGCTGGCGAAGCCGGGGAAGAGGCTGGGGCTGTCCAGGAGGCCGGAGCTGCGGTCCGCCGTGGGGATGCTCGGCCTCAGGTGGGGTTTGCTGTGGTTCCTGAGCGGAAAACATCAAGTTGAAGGTGATGATGGGACAGATCTGGATCTGGAGAGACCAACCAACCTGTTCCTGGGGGAGAAGTGTCTGACGGTGAGCGGCGACGTTGCTGGTTTGAAGCTGTGTGACGTGGTGAATCCGTTGATGAACTGGTTGTTGTGAAAGGGGGTGACCTGGAAGATTCATTCACTCATCAGCTTCATGAACAGGAAGTGAACTGTGTTAAAGCTGCAGCTAACAACTACCGTTAGTAATTGATTAATCGATTGTTCTGATGATTAACTGATTATTCTGGTGATTAATCAGTTAAAAAATTGCCAAATTCTGCAGTTTTTTTTCATTTAATCACCTAAGAGCTGAAACAATTAGTCGCGATAAATTTATTGTTGAAATAATAGTCAACTAATTTAGTGAGTGATTCGTCTTTAACTGGAGAATACAGACTCAAAAAGGTCATTTGCTGAAAGAACAACATAATTAGAGCAGAAATGAAGCCAAAGATTTTCCATTTAAGATAAAAAAACAATCTTTCAGTTTGACTTAACAATACAGTGCATGGCTAATCTAGGGATTATTTTTTGGATTAACTGATTGATTGGTTGAAAAAGGTGCTTGATGGGAGAAATTTTACCAAATTTGAGCCAAGTGAAGCTAAAACTGCCACTTAAGGAGTTCTGGGTAGAAAATCTTTACAGTCAAATGTTTTATTTTGTTTTAAATGTTTTTGTTGTTGTTTTTTTTTTGTTTTGGCTTAATTACTCCTCTGACTATTAGCTTTTTTTGAGTCTGTACACTCAAGTTAACAATTAATCAGTTACTAAACTAGTTGACAATTATTTCAATAATCGATAAATCATGATTCATTTTTACTAATCCAGAACTGGATGGAGTCGTTTCTGAACTTGTGAGCAGAAAAATTCACACTATTCGAAACAAATCAAACCATAAAAGCTGAATTATTCTGACCGGAATGATCGTTTTCCCCTCAGATTGGTCCAACAAATCATCATCCTGGTACAGATTTTACTTCAGTTAAGCCGCTTTAAGCCCATGGGGTGTAAGTCCAGTGTGTGTGTTGCGGAGCGTACCAGCGCTGGGTCGATGAAGCTGTGCGTGGTGGACCAGGCCTGCGGCGTGATGAGGCTGTAGAGAGGGAACTGCTGCTGCGGGCTGTAAACAGGCGGGATGTAGTAGGACGTGTAGCGCTGCTGCTGCTGCTGCTGCTGCTGTTGCTGCTGCTGCTGCTGCTGCTGCTGCTGCTGAGCGTAGGGGTTCACCTCCACGGGCCGGTAACCGTTCTTTGGCATGAAAGTGTTGATAGCGATTGCCTTCGCCTTTATCCTCGCCTGGCGGAGAGAAAAGTCTTAGATTTAGGCAACAAGAAATATCAGGAATCACAAGGAAAGTTGATTTTGAGCTGAATTATTGATTGTAACTAAACGGTAATTTCTATCTGTATTTGTTGAATTTAAAGGTGATCTGACCGAATCAGGTTTCATTTTTGTTGAGAAATATAACTATAATAAAATTCAGCTTCATAGAAGTTTCCATCTCATATTTTTATAACATATATTAATAAACTGTTTCCCTTAAAAGAAAACAGACCTTTACTGAACAACGTCAGCTTATTTTTGTGGATAAGTTTCCATCTTAAACTCATCAGTTGTGAAAAGTGTTTTCCTCCTTGTTGGCTTTATATTGTTCTGCCTGTTTGTGACGCTTCACTGCAAAAACACAAAATCTCACCAAGTACTTTTAATCTGGTTTTTAGTGCCAATACCTTAGTACACTTGAAATAAGATAAAATCAACTTGCAAGATATACAAGTTTGTTTTAAGTCAATAATTCTTTAATATGGATTAAAAAGTTGTAGTTCTATTGGCAGATTATTTCACTTATAACGAGACATTTTCCCATTTCATAAGTGAAATAATCTGAGAATAGCACTTTTTCATCAATATTAAAGAATTGTCGACTTAAAATAAGCTCTTATATCGATATCTTTGCAATGTTCAGTGTTTCAGAAGATTAAAACAATTTCAGTGTCAGTCAACTGATACAACTTGACTGATAAATTTGAATTGTTCTGATGCCCCAAAACGCTGAATAGTGAAAAAACAAGCAAAAAACAGGAAATGAAAAAGGAGGCAAACACTTTTCCACACCACTGTATGAGGACAAATTTAAATCACCATAATATTTCATAAGCCACTGAAGGCGTGTGCAGAAAACAAAAACATAAAATCTGTGTTCAGATCAACTGAAAATAGAAGTACAAGCACTCCCATCTGCAGTGATTTGTCCTAACAGCATCTCTGGTTATTAAATATGGATGTTTACTCTGCTGCAAACATGCTGCATGAAAAGTTGATGAAGATCTAAAACAGATGTTAGTTTTTTTTAAATCAAAGGATTTATTGAAGCCAGTCAGCTCACTCCTCAGTGGAGATGAGTTTATTTCTAAATAAACAGAACTAATTAATTATATAACAAGGCTGACATCTAGGCATCCTTTTAAATAAAAACAGCAGAAAGGCTCTAAGTGACTGTGTTCTGGTTCTGTAATGAGTGAAAAACAGAGAGGTGACCACAGCTTAGAGGCTGTAAATGGCCGGCTAGATACCTTAATTGGCTTCCCTTGGAAGGTCTTCACTTCTTCACGAAGATACTGATATGCCTTTGGAGAAAAAAAAATGGTGGAATAAGAAAATAAATCAGTTTCAGATCTTTTAAAATTCAGGGTTCTTTTGCACTTAAAAGGGTCAAAATAAATCACTTCTGAAACTCTTTTCTTGGTTGGTTTAAACAAAATAATACTAAAGTTAAAGGTGAAATATTTGGGTGAGAGAGAGAGAATCAGAGAGACATAGAGATAGAGAGCGAGCGAGAGATGGATGGTTGTATTCCCAGTTTTTCTTAGGACTTTATGTACGAACCCCATCGATCTGACTCGGGTTGGAGAGGAAGCGTCGGTTACCTGCTGTGCATCTGCTTCTGACTCGAAGGTGATGAACCAGTTGTCGTTGTAGGCAAATTCACAGTTGATAAACTTGGGTAAGTTGTTCCCTTTGAAAAGGGCTTCCACCTCCTGGAGAAACAACGAGGGAGGGTTATTCACGCCGAGGAGAACCAAAACAGAAAAACACAGTGATCCAGAGTAAAAACAATCAAGATGATGAAAGTACTGTAAACGGATGGAAAGAGATCGGTGTGAATAATGACAATATCCCATCAGGCTGTGTTTATTCTGGCCGACACTGACCTCTATAGGCGTGCTCTCTGGAACCTCTCGGAGGATCACGATGCAGCGGTTCTGATTGGGTCGCACCTTCTCCCCCTTCTCGTCCACCTGGACCAATGGCAACGCTGCAAGACGACATAGAGAAGTTTAAAAAAAAAAAAATCAACCAGTAGACATTTTTTAAATCCTGTGGTGTTTTGGACTAAATGGCCTGTAACAACAAAGTCTCTGGTTTGAATCTCAGATCTTTTCTGAGTAACTTGCATGTTCTGGTTCTCCACCTTCCTCAGTCTGATGCTTTTATCATCCAGTTTTTGTGCAAGTTTATAGCAAATTTTCAGCAAAAATGGTCACAAACATTGGCTGCAAGTGATGCTATAACTCCCACCTGCAGGTGGCAGTATTTCTTCTACGACTCCGCTGTCTCAGCCTTACTTGGTGATAAGTTATAGATCATGATTGATATGGCCAGACAAAAAGTCACATTTGCTGCACAAATATCGCAACCTTTCTTGCAGATATTTCTGAAGTAGTGCCACAAGATCAGACAGTTTGATTACAGAAAATAAATAAATAAAAGCAATCGTGAAATCACCGAGGACCTGATTCTATAGGGTTTGGGTCAATATCCTGCTGAAAGGTCTTGTTTTCAAACACCAAACATAAATGAACATGGCGTTTCACAGATATTTTTTTTGGTGGGGAAAAAAAATGCCCATCAATATTTTCTGTGGGATTTTTACCAGGAACAAATATT
Source organism: Girardinus metallicus (assembly GCA_903067095.1). Lineage (NCBI taxonomy): Eukaryota > Metazoa > Chordata > Actinopteri > Cyprinodontiformes > Poeciliidae > Girardinus > Girardinus metallicus. The sequence goes on along the minus strand of CAEGAE010064471.1, from coordinate 19,883 downwards.
TTTCAGTGGCACCAAACATTTCGCTAATGAAAAAATGTTTTTATTTAAGGTTAAATTCTGAGAGAGGTGTGCTTTTTTTTTTTTTTTTTTTTTACTTAAAATAATTTATTTTATTTAAAAATATCTGATTAGCTTGTTTAATTAAAACATTGTATGCCTAATTTATTGATAAGAAAATTATTCTTAGAAAAAATGTGTGTTTTTAATCTGATTAATTTTGCAGATATTGGCTCACAGACATGAAGGAACATGGACAGGCGGACGGATGACATAATAAACCTTTTTAAAAACAATATATTTCTTCTTTAGAAAATAAATCTTATTTAATTTGAACTCTTTAGCAGCGACTGCTCTCTAATTTAAATTAAAATTTAAACCCGAGCTGTTGGAAGATGATTGAGCAACAAAACAAAGCAAGTAGCTTCAAATTAGGCTGTAAACTAAGTCTGCGTTTAAATCAAATGCGCCTTAATAATCAGTCCAGGTAAATCAGTGTGAACCACTTCCTGAGCGGTTGCTGCAGCTGACTGACGTCACGCTGTTTGTTGTAAAGCCGGCGGTTAAACATGGAGGTGAGCGACGCGACAACAGCGCTTTACTCACATCGTAAAATGTCCACTATCAGCTCCACGTCAGTGCTGAGCTTCTTGACGTGGTCCAGGTTGGCCACCGTCACGATTGGCACATACTGGTCGCTGTCCATCTGGGAGATGAGGTACATGTCACTGGCCAGGTTCTCCCTGACGGAGACAGAGGAAACGGGTTAGGACTGAAATCAGAAAGTGGTGCAGGAATTCTCCGTTTCTGCAGAAACCATTGCCCACCGAGCAGCGCACATCTAGTTTCTGTCAAGTGTTTTGAAAAAGAATCTTAAAAATGCAGCGTATGAGGTTAACAAAAGACTTTATTTTCTTAAAATGTGGAAAAATGTGATGTAAACGGTCTTAAATGTTCATCAAAATTCTTCAAATTCATTGCAGTTAATGTCATTTTTGCTTGATGCATAAAGTTAAAGGAGTGAAACTAAGAAAAGTTTTTAAAAGACTAAGATTAACTGTTATATGATGGAGGCTTAAGAAGACTGACTTACTCAGATTGTGAATCATCAAGTAATAAATTAATTTTTAAAGTAACTTATTACTTCTGAAAATGAGTATCAGATTACTTTCTTAAGAGAAGTAATCAGTAATTTCCAAATAACTAGACCAGTTCATTGTGGATGGTAAAGTCGTCCAGTAGCAGTCATTCTTCCATCGAATCTAACAAAGCTTCTGACTGAAGACTTTATAACATGACAGTCATGACATGCTAACAGCTCAATTTCCAGGCAGCTAAGAGGATATTTCAGAGAAAAATGTCCTCTATGACACCATCAGTTGCTGGCTTGCTCTGCTAGTCCACCTCATTTTCTTTTGCTACTCCCGTTTAAATCTTTGTCCGGCTGTTCGTCTCTTTTTAGAAAGAGACGTTGGAGTAGTCACTGTGATTTGAAATGCTAATCAGCTGCTCCCGGTTGTAAACTCAGTCCTCTTGTTGCCATGGTTACGCACCACAACAACCGTCTTAAAGTAAGACAGTAAAAACAAGAATCCTGCCAGCTGCACAGCATCCAGAACCAGAGGGACCAACTGTCCAAACATGCAACTGTCCATCCATAAACGTCATAAAAACAAAGTCCACAAATAAATAATAGCGTACAGAACAAGGAGAAAAGAGGAAAACAATCTAAATTTGTAAGGTTTTGACTTGTGAGCAGCAGCAGCAGCAGCACCGCAGAGGCGTTTAAAGGCACTGAAACGGGCCTTTCATTCAGACCCTGCCCGACGCCCACAGAGGAACAATGACAACCAGATGCCTAAACAGAGTCCGGCCTCACTTGGGGCCAGACTCCGGCCTAAATAAATAAATAACTCATAACGTTTGGTGAAAGCAGCACTTGGCTTACGGCACAGCAGCTTTAAGATCTCTCTGACGATGAGGAAAGCTGAGCATCCAGAAGGGATTTAAATGTAATTTGATGCGAACGTAGACCAGTGGCAGGTATGCAAATGTTTTACTTCAGAGGGACAATTAATACCTGATGTCGAACCGACTGAAGTGGTTACGGCGTCTGATCTTGAAAGTTTAACTGTTGAAGAAATTGCTACTTTTTATACCAGTTTATAACTTAGAGCCACACATGGAAATTTATTTATTTATTTTTTGTTTTTTAAAGGGAGAAAAGATCATAATTGGTTCGTTCAGACAATCAGATGTGTCACACGTTTGGGGGGGAAGCAGATTTGGGTCGCGTTCGGCTGCTGCGTAGACGAAGCCTGTGTTGGAGATAAGAAGTTTTTTCAACCTTCTTACTTTAGAGACTGTAGAACCTGCTGAGGCAAAGAATATTCATTTTGTTTTATTAGTTTTGTTCTTTTATTTTTATCCTTTTAATTTTATTGTATTGTTTTGTTTTATTCATAAAATACAGGAAATTATGGACAACTCTGACCATCCTCTTCATGAGACTGTCTTGGGAAAACAGAGTAACTTCAGTCAGAGGCTTCTTCAAAGCCACTGTAACACAGACTTCTACAGAAGACCTTTCCTGCCAACAGTCATCACCATCTACAGTAACTCTTTGACTCTCTAGCAAACCTTTATTAGTTCTGTTAGCTATAATTTAAAACGTGCACAAAAATGTTCCTCTTTTTGGAGTAAAACTATTAATGGAAAATGTTTAATAGAAACTTCACCTGGTTATTTATCTGAGCAAATACTAATTAATGCAAAGATTAAGATTGTTGAAATAAACAATCAAAGTATAAATTAAAATGAGCTCAATCATTTCCATTCTAATTCATATTTTTTGAAGGGCAATTTTGTTTACAGAGACTTCATATTGCATCATACTTATAGCTTTGGTTATGGGTGGTTTTTATTTATTGTTTTGGGTTGCGTTTTAATTGTTGATATTTAAAATATCTTGCAGTTCCATTGTTATGCTTTCCTTACAAAATAAACATTTACTGGTGTTTGAGAGAGGAAACTTTATTCCTGGTAATTTATCATCCAGGAAATTTGTTATCAAGACAGACCAAGCAAAGATCAAAAGATTAAGTCCAGACAGAATATTTAGCTGTAATTCAGTTATAGGTATTGTATTGGTGCAGATGGTACTTTAAGTTACTTTTAACACTTGAGAAAATTCTGATTTGTTTCATCCTGAGTCTTCCATCAAATTTGCAGAAAAGTCTGTAGTGACACTAACTAAAATAATCTTGCTCAAGCTTCAGGGTGGAGTTTCTGAATGGAGGTAGAAGTAAACGCAGACCGTGGAATAGATCCGTTTCTGTTTTCTGGGTTTCTCTTGTGTCGACGCATGCGGCCGGCCAGGCGGCACATATTGTGAGCTGCCAGCAGATGTACTCCCTGGAGGCCACAAGCAGCTGATAACCTTTACATCTCGCAGACCACAGAGGGCCCCGGAGGTTTAACCGCCACGGGAAAAACACTGCTGTGTCGGAATGCAGTCGTGTTGTGGTGCTGGCAACACGAATCCACAGAGTTACACAAGAAGGGAAGAAACCGACGGGATCCCGCTGTGGTCAACAAAAACTGCTGTTCTCCAGGTTCATGAATCATCCACAGCTACCGGCTCAGAGTTAAACAGGAAAACAAGTGGACGACATTCAGTGATCAGTTTGTGTGGATAGTGAGGAAAAATAGATATTTTTAATAAGGAACAGTAACCAAAGTGCTAATAGTTATAATTTTAATTGAGTTATTAGCAGGGTGTGTGATTAATTAATCATATTTTAATAAAACTTCAAACAAAATAATCAACATTTTCAATTCAAAAACCGTTTTTGTTGCTAAATTATTGCATAAATAGACATTTGAGCTCAACAACAAAGATATTTATTGTTTTTATCCTGTTATACAACCATCCTATCCGTTCAGCTTTCCAGTTTTTCATGCACCTCTTTTAGAAATGTGGGCTGTGGACGCTGACGTTAGCTGCAACATGTTTAGCATTAAGATGCTGTTGAAAAGCTTCGCTGGTCGGCTAATTCCTTTTATGAAAACAATATTTATTGGAAAAACAATCCAAGTAAAAATTAACCCCAAGTGGACCAAAAGAGATGGCTTTGCTGTTCATTGATGTTAACAGGTGTTGATTGTGCGTCAGATTTATGGGCGTACCAGAAACACTGGAATAGAAAGGTTCCGGCCGGAACTTTTGTACATATTTATTTTAAATAAATAAATAAATAAATAAATAATAATAATAATAATGGCAGTAAAGTTTGTAAAATCTAAGTAATTAATTAATCAAAATTAAAGCATTAAAGTTCCTGCCCTATTAATTATGCATAACACCTGATCAAAACGTATCTTCACACAACTGAGCTGCTGATAGAGGCTGCCAAGACACTGGAAGACTTAGAGGCCAACTGAACACTTACTAGCTCTACAGTTTAAAAAAACCAACACTGGTTATGGTCTAACTGGATGCATTTAACCAATAAACAGTAGAATCAATACGATTTAACATTATAGAAGCAACATGAGCTCACCGTCTCTTCCTGTTGGGTTTTATTATCACCTGTCACAAATTTTAAGTGGGTCAACGCAGCATACAGCTTCGCTTACAGCAGATACTTTCCACAGAGCCCATAAACCCCATTTCTGACTTCACCAGTCTGTTTCAGATTTGGACTCAAAGCTCATCAGTTCAACTGAGTTTCTCCCCAAGATGAAGCAGCTTACAGAGCTAGCGCTACTAACACTCCTGTGTGTTTTCTTCTAACAATAGGAGGTCATGGCAAGTGGTCACTTACTCCAGGGTTTAATACTTTTTAAGACTGTTATGAATGGTATTTAAGACTTTCATTAAGAGAGAAATGCACAAACAAAAATCTCAAATTGTATGGGTTGGCAACAGAAGTAAGCAAACTGCCGACACATTTGCACTTAATGAACAATAAAAAGCTAATATCTTGCTAGATAAATAGCCAGCTAAATAGCTAGTAGCAGCTACTTACAGGTAGACAAAACCACTTTGAGTCACAGAACGCAGTGAACTCATACTTAAAGTTTTGCATAACAGTAAAGGTCAACAAGAAAAAAACTACATAGTATCATATGAAATTAAATAGTACCGCTACAACAAAATTTAAGACCTCTGATTAACATATTCAAGGCCAACCGATTGATTTTTAATGAATTTAAGACATTTTAAGGATGTAATTTTAGATATGCTACTTTAAGACTCTTTAAGGATGTGCAAACATCTCTACTCTAAATCCAAGTTGTGCTTGAAGTTTCCTCATGCTAAAACGGGATTATTCCTTTCCACTGTCGCCACATGCATGATCAGGAAGAATAACTGCTCGCCTTCTTCTGATAGAAAACTTTACAAATTGGTCCAGTAAACTGAACTTGATGAACTGCGTTTTAACTAGAACTTTACTAGACGGCTTATAATTAAATAGGAATCTGTTTAAATTTACACTAACCAATGATAGATGCAAAAAGCTACCTTGCAAGTTAATAAGGGTATATTAGCAGCTAGTTACTGGGAGCCCCGAGAAAAATAAACTACACAGAATATACAAGAGTAAAGAATCCTGCCACAACAATATTTAAGACCGGTGATTAACTTATTTAGCCCAACTTATATTTTTTAAATGAATTTAAGACACTTTAAGATCTTAGTTTTAGATATGTAAGACTTAAGGATGAAACCCAGTTTATAGAACCTGTCAAGAACCAAAAGTAGCTTATGGAGGAGAAGTTGGACTCACCGGGACAGGCAGAACTCCAGGGTCTTCTTCAGGTTCTCTCTTAAACCCTCCTGGGTGTTGTCAGGCGGAGAATCGCTGCCTGTTGATAAGACAGGAAAGAAAAATGATTTTAATAGCAAGAAATAACAAATACATCTTTAAAAACTTGGTACAAAAACAAACCAAACAAAAAGTGAGATAAAAATAGAACAATGAATATTTAATGCAAAAATAAGCAAAAGGAAATTGGCAAAATCTTCCCTACTGCTGCCTTTATAACCCTATATAGCCATGAAGGAAACATATGATCAGGTTCTTCAGTTCAGTTACGTTAGCTTAGAGTTTGAATCTGTTGTCAATCAACGCCCAAAGTGACCTGCAGAACATTTTTGGCTCTGTTGTGCTTATAACAGAGAGAACTTGGAGATAAAAGTCTGGTGGCAGATCCTTCCTGGAGCGGATCATCAAATTTTAATGCTGCTGTGAATTAAACCTTTCAAAGTAGCCACTTGCCTCCTCAGAAAATGAAAACCAGTGGAGGATGAGCGCTGCTTGGATGAAGCCATCTCATTCCCAGAATTAAAACTCTACTGCAGGTACGGCTGAACAGGTGATTCACCTCTGATTACTTCATGATTTATCTGCCGGAGCAAAGCGGGCCGAGTCCACGTCAACAACACGGGTCGTTTCCCTGCATAATTACCTCCTAAATCCTCACAGTAATAAACACACATTCCCAGTAAGCTCACCTGCTGGTTTTAACTCCATACTGGTTCTACATAAAGTAACCTGTGAACGCTCACAAACCGCCCAGTCACTAGCCAGCCCACCTGTGTGCCCAGGCTGTCCAGGGTCGGGGTACCCTGGGTAGGCGGGCTCGGGGCCCTCCAGTGTGACGGTGGCAACCGGGGCCGGCTCTGCCAGCATTACTGGTTCTGGTGGAGGCTCATCTGGGTCAGCTAGCTCAGGCTCCTTGTAAGCTTTGTCCTCACTGGCTTCAAAGCCTGGCAATCGACAAGGGCAGCGATTATTGACAACACAGGCAATAAGATAACGATTCATCACCAGGCTGTTTGCATCTGAGCTCCATCAGCTTCACTCTGACATATGAGCTAATTGGTCTAACCTTTGCCTGAAAAAATTAAATAAAAAAGATGAAAAATTACATAATGTGAGAACAAACAATACATGAGCAACATAAACAAATTAAGAGATGAAGAGAAGATTTCCCTTGATTGGTTCTGATCAGGTCAAATACTGAAAAATATTTGTTACTATTAACCATCAAATCCCTTAAAATTCCATCATCAGTCTATAAAACACACATTGACTTCATTTTAACACACTTCTTTAAACTCAACGTAGAGCTGGACAATAAATCAATAACAATGTAAATTGTTATTGACAAATACACTGTCAGTTGGATTAAATTTTCCATAAAATATGATGACATAGACATGTGATCAATCAATAGATGATACATCTGATAGAATATTCAATGATTTCATTGAACTCCGATCCAGAACCGCACAGTATTCTGGGAGATGTCAGCAGAGAACCTCTAAACTAGGTTGGTGGCTTCAACTGGCTCTCTCACTCTTTGGTTGCCTAGCAACTCGCCGATTCTTTGGTTGCCAAGCAACAATCTGTTGAGCAACTAGCACAGCAGCGGTTTAAGGTTAACTGCTTAAAAATAATAAGAATAGAAAATGTCAGAGTCACTAGTTTGGCAGTATTTTAAATATTTAAAACAAAACAATGTATCAATAATCATTGATACGGACCAATATGAAACAACGTTTTCAGCCATATTGTCCAGCTCTAACTCACTCTCCCTCTGCAGAGATCTTAAATAAAGCAATCAAGGACTAAAAGGCAGCAGCTAATTTGGGATTAGAAATCTGGTTTCGAAACCTAAGGTAACAGGCAATCAACTTGATACCAAAAGCATGTCGTCTAGGACCAGCATTTAGAAGAAAAAAAAAGATTTTTATTATCGCTGAAACAAACATATTTTCTGGGTAGTTTAATTTTTAACATTATTATTTTACAGATGTTTCACAAACACTATAAAAGGCCACATAACCTTTTTCCCATTTCTCTTTTAGATCAGTTGTTACCAAAACATGTTAATGAGAATAAAAGCTGCAAGATTTAATTCAAAGTTCAATCTAGATCTCTTCACTTTTAATGTGTACATGAAAAATTATCTATAAAATATTGAAACATTGATTGTTAATAATTAACAAGTCTCCAACCCCCTGCATGAGCGCCTTCAATCTCAGTCTGCTCCATCCTAAGTGCACAAAATAGCATAAATCGTAAATCCTTCCTCACAGCAGCTGCTAAGACTCTAAAACCAACAATACTCCCAAAAAACTCAATAAATGTTTAAATCCCTGCTTGTACTTGCAGTTTTTCCGCATTTCAAACATTTCAAACAACATTCCACTTACAAGAAGTGCTGTTTCACTTCTTGTAAATAATTTATTGTTTTAATGCACAAATATACAAAATCATGCGTTACATTTTCAAATTATGCTACTCAGTTCCACATTTTTTAGACTCTGAAAATGCTACTTTTAATAACTGCACGATATTTTCTAATGCAGTAAATTTGCCCTTCCTGTACAGTAGGTTATTCTTGGTTCCATGTTTTATATTTTTATTTTTGTGTAAATCTAAGCGCTTGTACTCGGCTGTCACTTTGCTGACAATAAACACATTTCTTTTCTATTCTAATACATAAAAACATCACAAACCGCCTCAAACGTCATCCGCCGCACAGCAGCAAAAGCAGCCCTTCACAAACAAAAATCAACCCTGGCATTAAAGTGCCACCCACATCATTTGATTGGCAGGTAATGGCTGAGGTAAATGCCCTGTGCTTCCAAACAACATGCTGGTTTTTACAGGTAATAAACCTGCAATTACCTGCTCTGCAGCAGCAGTTCAGCCATTAAAGGTAAACCACTTCTCATGCTTTTATAGCCCATAAAAGTGCAGCATTTACACTAAAAACATGCAGAAACTTTATTATGTAAACTGAAGAAAATGATTTAAATGTCTGGAAGAGGATGATTTTTAATACAGTCACAAAAACAAGTCAATAAGTAAACAGGCTGAAGCTGAGCAACACGGAAACAATGACTTCAGCTTGCTTTATATTGGTGGCAAAGCTGTGATATCAGGATGTGGTTCAGACTCACTTTAGTTCTTTAAATTTACTCTTTAGTTCCTTTATGAAACTAAACATCCAATGCAAAGGTTCATGAACAGCTATTATTGTACATTAAGTTTTTTTTAAAGACGCATAAACAATCACAAATACACTGTCAGTTGGATTAAATTTTCCATAAAATATCCTCGTTTGTATGAAATAAAGTGAGAGCAGAGCTAATCGATGCTTTCTGTTTCCGAACCATATCCTTGTTGCTTCTGCGCCGGATGTTAATCAGTTACGTTCGGGGAACAGTGGCTGGAATATATTAGTGCATCATATTAAATTGGGTATGAATGATTAAAGACGTGTTTCACTCCTGAAAGATGTGAGGTGTGGCAGACAGGAGAGTAAAGATAACTGTTGTTGTGAATGAGCTGTTAGTGTAGCTTTAATACCCACATGCAAATGAGACATCAGAGTTTCGAGATTAAAAGAATCGCCCTCAGTGTTCAGTGACACAACTCTTAAAATGCCTCCAACTGAGACCTAAAAATAGCTCCAAGGAATCAGCCTGAAGAAAAAGTCTTTAATAAACCTGAAGGAGGTTTTTTTGGGGGGTTTTTTTACTCATCAGAATTTTGGCCTGTTTGGGCTCAGCTTTAAGACTCTGCCATAAATGGTTTAGCTTGTTTCATTTCCTAACCAATCTGAAGCCATTGCCGTAATTTTGCTTCAAAAACATTTTAGACTGCTGAACTGAAGAGCTTTTTCAGTGTCAGACTGCTGCATCCTTCGTGCACAAAGGAGCGTCAACGCAGATCCTTCCTCCCAGCGGTTATTGGACTTTATAACCATCACTGCTCCCAACAAACTATTTTTTAACATCTTTGGATGTTTTGAGTGAACTGAATTTCCACAGTGTGGAACAATAAAGGATATTTCATTCAATTTTACAGGAATTTGGGTATTTTCTATCCTTTACCCCTTTGTATGGCTATATCGTTTATCATTTTCCTTAAATATGCGTTTAAGCTTTTATTTTTAATTATATCAGTTTTGGTCTTCCTCATCATGGCAACTAAGAGTGTTGATTGTAAGATTAGGAGTGGTCTGCATGTGCGTGTCCCAAACGGGCGACTGACCTTCTGGGCCGGGGTCGGCCGAACTATCGCAGCCTTCCTTCCATGGCTGCAGGGCAGCAGTGGTGGTGTCAGCAGTCCCGCTGGTGTCCAGGCTAAACATGTGGTTGGCCCATGCTTTCGCATTGGGGTTGAGGTCTGAAACCTTGGCTGATTCCTGGGAGAAAAAAAACAACAACACAGTCTGGTCAGAGAAGCCAAGGTTTCTGCTGACGCAACACAGATCTGTGGTTTGCCTACTCTAGTTCTCGCTCTGTTTAATGGAAATGTGACCATTGAAGATTGTTTTTGAAATTTACAATAAAACTGATGTAAGGCACTCAGGAAAGCTCAGATCTGGAAATAAATTTAAAAGGAAAAACCCTCCCACAATATAAAGGAAATTGCACAAGAGCAGAGGGAACCTCAACCCACAGACGCACAAACAGAGCTGCTGGCTGAAACGGGGAAAATCTCCATCCTAAGGCTGCAACTAACAATTATTTTAGTAATCAAATTATTCTGACAAGTGATCGAATCAAAAAATACAATAATTTTTCATTTAACCACTTAAGCCATTCTAATTCAAAATAGGCTCATAAACAAATAATTAAGAAAATAAACATTGTATTGCCTAATGCAATAAAAACATTCCTCTAGCATACACTTGGTCATTTATAGGAAAGGAAGCATCTGCAGCTAAATAAATCCTAACATCAGAATCAGCCTTTACTGTTATTGCAAAGAAGCACAACAAAATTCGTTTCAGTAGAGCTCATCCAAAGAACCAAACATAAAAACAAACAACATAAAATATGGGTAGACGGCTGCTTGAGGCCGCAGCCATCATGTGAAAAGCTCAACCGTTTCTGACTGACTTCACATCAATACAGTCTGTTGATCTGTTGATTAGTTTTTGGATTAACCTATCAATAATGGGATAGTAAAAGGTGCTTCACAGAAGTTTTTTGGAACTGAATGAAGCTAAAACTGCCACCCGAGGAGTTCAGGGCAGAAAATATTTACAGAAAAGGTGAGTTTTTATCTCAAATGCAAAATGTGTACATTTTCTGTTCAGTTTTGGTTCAACTGCTGCTGTTCCTTCAGCAAATAGCATGTTTTAGAGAGTTCTCCAGTCAACGATTAACCGATGGATTGCCAAATTAGTTAATGATTATTTTAACAATAGATTCATCACAAGTATTTCAAGCCTACTTCATTCACAATACTTTCACCAATTTCTCTACAAATGGAGAAGGAAACATTGTGACAGACATTCATATAGTACCTAAATACTTCACACTATTGCTGCTAATGTTGATTTTAAATACATTCTGGCTTGATTCAGTGTTTTACTGTCAGCAACCAACAGTGAATAAAGCATAAATCAGAGACAGGGAGACATCGTGGAGTGATTTATCGTTCACCGGCACGGGCAATTTTTCCAAGACTGTTTAGTGACAAATAATCCAGCAGAGAAAAGAAACAGAAAATCTGAACAAGGAGCTGTAACTCTTGATTCAGAGGAAATTTAACCAACCTCTCTACCTGCAGAGACTGATCCCACGCACGCGTTACCAGACCAGAATGAAACGGATCACAGACTCGGAGGCAGCTGGGTTCAAGCAAAAATCTAAATAACTTCCTTATAGTTTCGCAAAACAAATGTGTGCAGTGGTTTTTGGTTTTTCTGAAGAAAAAAGTTAAAGGTGAAGGCTAAAGGGGACTTCCTGTTTATGCAGCACCAACATCTGCGTAGCCTGGTTGATCCGTTCTAGCCCAGCAGAGGGGCACACGCCTAATTCTCACAAGTAAAACTCAGATTATGTGGATAAATGTAAGACTTGCACAATCACTGCAAGTCAGATATAAAGTATTCTAGTGTAAGGTTGTAAGAAGTAGTAAAAGTTCACGATAATGTTCAGAGTAACAGTTAGAGATGCATGATCCAACGGCATCAACAGCTCCAGTGAGGAAGTTTTTTTTTTTTAGATATTAAGGTTCATTGATTTGGAGAGACTGTATTTACATATTAATTGAAAATGGTTTCAAGACAACAATATTATCAGTTAAAGCAATAATTTATGGGACAATTTATTGTTGAGCATAATTTGTTATCGTGACAGGCCTAGTCGCCGTAATCTTAATATCGGATATCAATGTCGGCCCAAATTTTCATATTGATGCAGGCGCAGTAACGATGCTGGTCAGAACTGGAGCAGAAATTACTATGTTGTCAGACTTTTGCCATGTCGAGTCACAGTTTTTGTCACTTGGAGTTAATTACAAGCGGACAGGGGTGCCGGTTTGCTACGTCTCCCAGCTCCAGCTATTGATTTTATTCCATTCATTTCCTCCTCCTCACTGGATGAATTTCAATATAGATTTTCTCTTTAGGATCTTAAATTCAAGCGAGACTTTTTGCTACTCCTACTTTGTCATGGGAGGACTCCATGCCCGAGTTTGACATTTACTTTTCTTCATCAATCAATCAATTTTATTTGTGTAGCACATTCCAGCAACAAGGCAGTTCAAAGTGCTTTACATCGTGAAAACAAAATCATCATAAATACATGATATAGTCAACTGTGAAAATCAGTAGCAGGCATTACGTTTTGTGAAGTGCCTTCGTTAAAATCACCACAACAAATATATTAGTCAATGTTCCAGTTGTTATGGTTCAAACGCAACTCTGAACAGGAGGGTCTTAAATCTCAATTTAATTAGTTAACTCAGCGTTTCAGCTGATTTGCAGTTTTAAGAAAGTTTGTTCCACATTTCTTCTGCAACTTCTTGTTCGATCCTGAACTGCCCTTTTCCCTCCTTTTATCACGGAAATTAATAGGAATGTTTTTACTGACTTAGAAACCTAAATGCTGTTGTATTTATGTTCTAAATTCGTGAAGAACTCTCTATATGGTTAAAAACCATTCACTTTTTTGCGTTGCAAGCGAAAATTAAAGTATTTCTGAGGGTCTTGGTGGCCTGAATCCACTGGAAATACTCACAGGATTAAAGGAGTAGTTCAGCCTGCACGCCTCGCAGGCAAACAGACCGTAACCCAGAGCCGAAGTGAGAGCCAGCGCATCATTTAAGTCCTCAGGCACTGGAGGCCAGAAGCTTCCTGTAGAAGGTGGTAAAAAGCTCCACTCCATCCAATCCATGATTAGAACTCAGTAAAAAACACGCTCCCACATGCAGGCAGAATGAGGCCTCTGATCATACCCGTGTGAATTCGAGTTTTAGCCAGACTCCTCTGACTCCATCTGCTCCGACGATTCAACAAATCTGATGACAGCAGAGAGGCTCCGCTGCCCTGGTGGGCAAGGCTGACGTTGCACAAGCTGAGTGGCTGCCTCCTCCTGTTCAGCATCCGTGTCTGCTTTTGTTTTTGTCACCGTTGCACTGAGTCATTCTCTGGGAAAACAGCGGCGATGTCCATGGGGCTTTGAGGCGCTCACCTGAAGCCTTTGCGAACGCTAAAGCTCAACCCTCATGAGTGCTTTAATGGACTAACTCCGCTAATTAGCTGCTGGGAGTAGAACGAAAACACGGTGAAGCCTGTTTCCTCTTACGGGAGGAGTAACAAGTCAAAACAAGACACAGATTCTTAGAAAGAGAGACGAGTCTGACTGGAAGCTGCACCGGCAGATCCAGGCCAGGCAGACACACACACAGCAGGCTATGCTAATGCTTCAGCGCCTGTCCGAGCCGGCTGCCATAGAAACCCCCCGCTGACATCACCGGATGCGTTTTTGTTTTTTAACCGGACGTTGCTTGACCTTTAGAGATTTTAAATGTTCCTATTCCTCGACGAGGGTGAAAAGGTTGGCTGGCGTGATGACAGAGAGAGAGAGACGGTTCTGTTTTGTTGGAGTGATTCAGAGGCGAGTTACTGTCTGTGTCATCCCAGGGCAGCTGATGAAGCACCGCCAAGATAAGAGCAGCGGCTGCAAACAGCTGAATCTGGACTAATCTGCTGGTGTGCAAACATCAGGAGCAATCAGAGGCTCGATATGAACTGAGAAACACCAGGGTAGTTATTTTTATTGCAGACGATACTACGACAAACATCTTAATTGGATTAATTGTTATTTTTTAAATAATCCTCAGATAATTTAGTAACTAACTAGAGAATATAGACTCAAAAAAGGCAATTTGTTAGAGTCAGAGAAGTAATTAAACCAAAAATGTACAGAAATCAAACAAAATTTGCAGAAAAAAAAATTTGCAAATATTTTCTACCCAGAACTCCTGAAGTGGTATAATAATTGAGCATCTATTGATATCCAATAATTAATTCAGTATATTTTACACGGTTGAAATACAGATCAAAGACAGGAGAATAATAAAGAGGCGAAAGCACAATGGGCTTATATAAAATCTACACCTAAATAATATAGAAGAAAATGTAATGTAATCCACAATAGTTAATAAAATTTACAAAATGCATTCATATGAAAAAATTCTAATAAATCGGTTAATGCAAAAATTAGTCAATTTAACAACAAATGCTAAAATATTGCATTTTAGGTCATTAAATTCTTATTTAAAAAAAGAAATTAAATTATTTGTCTATTTGCATATTTTAATGCATTTATAATATGGTATTTAAGCATCTTACTGTGGGACTGTTTTTATTTTCGGCAGCTGCTGCAGATGCATTTGCACAAAACGGCTGGAATAAAAAAAAAAAAAGAGAGAGGATGTATATTTGGGTCCAAACACTTGATTTTTAATTTAATTGCATTTTTTCTTTTCTCCCAGTTATGCTAGTTTGGTTGTGATGTACAAATAAAAAAAGAAATTACACTTTTTTATAAATCACACTTGGACATTTTCTGTCATTTTCAAAGAACAACGACTTTTTTCTTCTAATTTTAAGTTTTGAAATAAAGAAAAACCTTTTCCCCAGACGGACATTCAGGATTAAAAATTCTCCCATTAAGACCATTTCTACCATCCGTCCAACTGAAACTAACCAGATGACCATTTCTCGGGTAATTATTTAAATCTAACAACATTCTCCATGTTCTCTACTGGCGAAAAACCAAACAGAAACAACTGGTGCTCTCTTCTCTAACAGACTCTCTACAGTCTTTGCCTTTCTTCATGTCTGGTCTGAATTATAAATGCCTTTACTTGAACATTTGCGGCTATAAAATAGGTCAATATGCATTTTGAACACATATGTGCTCAACATATGGGAAGGAGGAGCAGCTTTTAGCTGCTTAAAATGAAGACGGATATGAAACTATTGGCAAGAAATGCTAAAAGTTGAGAAAACTACTTTCAGATAGTGCATATATTGAGGTCAACATTTTCAGGTAAATCGATAAAATTACCATAATGATTTAGTTTAAGCTATTTTAATCAGATTCTGTGATGTAGAAATAGTTGCTGCATGTCCATTTGTTCCCAACATGGAAAGATTTTCCTCTCTGTTTGCAGTGGAGCTAGATCTCCCTGAACTAAATATGCTAAAAACGCTGGAAGCCGTCATTTGGTTCACTGATTGCTTTTCCACCACCAGCAGCTTGTAATGAGACCTACAGCCTGAAGCGTTACCCCACCAGACGCCATCAGGGCATCAGTTTGCCCCCTTTCCATTTCCGCTGCTTCTTATCCGTTTTCCAGTCTTTATCGTGATCTTTCCTTTTCCGAATTTTGCAGCTTACATGGTAAAAGCACCTTCCAACGCCTAAAGGCATCACACTACATTTTAACCCATTTAAAGCTGCAGAATGTAACTTATATATATATATATTTTTTATTTAATTTATTTTTTTACATATTTATTCATATCAGGCAGATAATCGAGCTAATTACAAACAACCAATCAGAGCCAGGAGGCGGGTCTTAGCGCTGTCAATAACAATGTCATGTGGCGCTGCTCATTCCCCTTGATGCAGCTAGCATAGCCTGACATTTGTAACAATGGATAAACAGTTTTCCTGTAGCTGTAAGTTGTTTTTCCACCATTAGCATGTTAAGCAGAGTACACAAGCATGACTGACAGTGCTAAGACCCGCCTCCTGGCTCTGATTGGTTGTTTTTGGTCAGGAACTGTGCATTTCTTCAGATGGCAATAGCAGCTTAAAGAGGATATGGAAGAGATTGATCTTTTGACAGATTGTCCTGTCGCAATAACAAATTTTACTGAACGATACATTGTCCCAGAAGTTATTGTGATAAGCGATAAAATTGTTGTTTTCAGACCATTTTCAAGTAATATAATGCAAGAACACATTCTCAAAGATCACTAAACTTTAAATTCTGATGAAGATTTAAGACTGGAGCTGGAAGACGTTTTAAATATCCAACATATATAAACAAAACAACAAATAAAATAAATTATGAAGTCTCTCTAACAAAATAGTCCTTCAAAAGCAGATCTAGTTGAGACCAAAGCACCAGAAAAAATGATAAATCATACAAATGGAAATTATTGTATTTGTTTTCATTTATCATGCAATTACATGTATCATCATATACTGTCACAACATGGTGACAGTTTTAACAAATATGCAAAAATAATTTTTATAAAAGTTGCAAACTGCAGCTGTAACATCTGATTGAAAACACACTAAGGTAAAATCATAAATCAGACCAAATAAACTCTATCTGGTTGTATATTGTTGGGGTTTCCCGCCCAGTGACCACATTTAGCCCAAACAGTCACTGCAGAAGTCAACCATGTGTTTCCATCAATCAACCCAGCGGGTCCAAGCAGCTCCGTGGAGGAGTAATACACCATGCAAGCTGCCTTCTGGAGACTTCTGAGACGCCAGGCGGAAGAGTTGCTCACAGAGAGAGTGAAAAGTAAAACAAAGCCTTCATCGCTTTGGCGTGAACTTTTTTTTCAGTTCTTTAAAACCTCTGGATGTTTAGGTTTCAGTGCCGCTCCCTGAATTTGGAGACGTTCTGCAGAGTCTGGATGTCTCTTATCTCTAGGTGCCACCGTTTCTCTTTGGAAAGATTTCTCATCCTGAAGTTACATAATCTTTGTTGTGAGGCTACATGAGCAGATCAGCAACAACAGCTACTTCAAAATGTGTACACAAACAGTAACTGCTGTGTTTATTATAAAACTAATCGGGTAATTTAAAGCAGACGGATTTTTCCAACTCTGGAT
Source organism: Girardinus metallicus (assembly GCA_903067095.1). NCBI lineage: Eukaryota > Metazoa > Chordata > Actinopteri > Cyprinodontiformes > Poeciliidae > Girardinus > Girardinus metallicus. The sequence goes on along the minus strand of CAEGAE010064471.1, from coordinate 2,699 downwards.
ATGAGATTTTAGAAAAAACTGGTGAAGTTGGTATCACAGATTCAATCATAAGAACTGAAAACATCAGATTCTATAAATTAGAGCCTCAAAATTGAAACTAAAATGTGTATTTTTTTAAATCAATGTTGGCATTTGCAGTTCATTTTACAGTAAAAACGATCTTTCGGTACTTAAGACCAGATGTAAGTCAGACCAAATTCATATCATAGTTTAATTATTAGTGGGACTCAGATTTTGTTTTATCTTGCTAATTGCAGGGTCTGTGATTAATTAATAGCTTTTAAATCAAAACAGACAAGATAAGAAACATTTTCAATTCACAAAATGTTTCTACGGGTAAATTATTGACTAAATAAGACATACAAGCTAAAAAAAACAAACAAAAAAAAGATATTTAATGTTTTTAATCTATTATTTAGATTAATAAACCATCAGAGTGGTGGATAGTTCAGTTTTCCAGTGTTTCAGGAACTCCTGGTCATTCATGGACTTTCTTTAGGAATGAAGACAGTGGATGCTAGCATTAGTGTTAGCATCTGTGCTGCAGCTAAATGTTTAGCATTGAGATGCCATTTTGGGCTAGGATAGCTTCAATGACTGGCTAACTCTTTCAGCAAAACATGAACACAACGATAGTCTTTTCCAACATCCAACCAGGTGGTTTTTGAAGCAGAAATTAATCTCCAGTGAGCTGAGAGTAAGCAGATGTCGCTTGTGCGTCAGGTTTACGGGCATACCAGAAACACGTGAAGGCATCGGTTCCGGCAGGAACTTCTTTTTGTAAAAAAGTGATTGTGTTAAAATTTTGGACGCATTAAAATCTATGCATTTAATTACTCATAATTAACGCCAGTGGGGTCAAATGTATGACAATAATTTACATAACTAATAATTAAAGTAACTTGTAGTGAAAAAGTGTATATTTTAAATAGTCACATTTCTGTTTATTATAATGATTTTCTGCTACAGGTAATAAACGTGACAAGATTAAAATATTAAATCAGATCAATTAAGAAAAAATATAGAGAAATGCGGTCTTACTGGAAACTGAACTACTTAGAGTTTATTTTTAACCTTACAAACGAGCCTCATGGGAAAAGATATTCTAACAAATAAAAAACCTCTGCATTAACCGAAGGGCCTGGGTGTTGATGTAATAAATTTTAATACAGTTCACATTTAACCAACATGCTACAGTCTACATATAAAGGTGATAATTATTATTTTATTCAAAACTGGGGAAAAAGAGAGAAGATGGGTCAGAATTTAATCTCTGCTTTACAATGAAACCAATCATCTCCAAAAATAAAAACAGGCAGCAGCTCAGATTACAGAGGCGGTTAAAATGAATCACTTCAACACGTAAAGCGTGTTTCCAGCCGAGGCGGCCATTTCCTCAACATCTGGGAACAAAGTGAGGGAAGTGACTGACGGCTGCAGCCATGTGTTGTTGGATCAGGGCGATGAACTATCCGCAGGTCCTGATGAAACGCTTTCTAAGAAAGGTTTCTGAAATAATAACCGAGGCTTCTCCTCCATTGCTGTGATGAAAGGCCTGGATTTACATGAGAATCAACACACTGGGCCCTTCAGACACACCCACCACCCGACAGACAGACGATTTCACTTGATGCACGTTTTTGACATATTTGCTGAATCTGTCACCTTGTCATGACAGTATGGTTAAAAAATAAAAAATTTAAACAAAATCAAGCTCCTCTGGCATATCCCAGTGCTCCCAGTACCAACTAGGAACAACCAATCAGAGATAGAAGGCGGATCTTAACGCTGCCCCCTATTGCTACACTGCAGCTAACACAGCTTGTTCTGAAAGCTAATGCTAGTTAGCATAGTCACCGAAGACGCCTGATAAACGGTTTTCTTTTATAGTAAGTTGTTTCTCCACCATTAGAACATTTAGCAGCGACTACATGAGAATGACTGGCAGCACTGAGACCCTCCTCCAGGTTCTTCTTGCTTATTTTTGGTGCATTTCTTAATAATAGACAATAATAATAGCTCAGGGAGGAGGTGGAGAAGACTGATTATCTGCCTCATATTAAACTGTAATGATATGCTAACAGTTTTAACAAATATGTAAATAAAAAACATTTATAAAAGTTACATACTGCAGATTTAACTAACCTGACAAAAAATAGCCCCACAATGCACCACTGAAATTCACTTTTCTGTTTGTTTCTTGCTGGATTTCTATTTGACTGTTGACAAAATAAGAACATAAACTTAAAGTTAGTCCCAATTTATACTCTCCAGAATTATAAATACAAAATTTAAAACGTAAATCACTATGAAACTTATCAAAAATGTACATAAATAGTCCCATTTCTCCAGTGGTCACATTTCCAGTTTGTTTGAGTTTCTACACTGCCTGGCCAAAATAAAAGTCGCCACCTGGATTTAACTAAGCAAATTGGTACAAGCCTCCTATTGGATCTAGCAACATTGTGTGCCCAAAGAATGAGGTCAGCTGACTACCTGGACCAGGTTATTCCATCAATGGATTTTGTCTTCCCAAATGGAACGGGCATATTCCAAGATGACAATGCCAGGATTCATCAGGCTCAAATTGTGAAAGAGTGGTTCAGGGAGCATGAGACATCGTTTTCACACATGGATTGGCCACCACAGAGTCCAGACCTTAACCCCATTGAGAATCTTTGGGATGTGCTGGAGAAGGC
>CAEGAE010064470.1:0-21221 GCA_903067095.1 Girardinus metallicus | reverse complement strand
TCAAACTGCAATGTGAAAAGATTTAAAATTAAAATGTAATTTTAAGTACTGCCCTTTGAGGACTTTCAAAATATTGATGTGGACCAGAATTAAATTCAGTTTTGACACCACTGCCTTAGAGGAGAAATCTGTAGTTCAGTCACTAGCTTGTGACAGTCTTATGAAGTATCAGCAGTTTTATGCAAGTATGGGTCAGAAATCATCTTATTTTAGAGGTTTTATTAAATGATGTGAGCTGTCCTTTTTCCAGGGTTTTATGGTGTTCTAACAAACAACTTCAGCATTGTTTCTCTAGATGTTTTTCTTTCTTCTTTTTTTTTTTAACAAACAAGATACATTGATTTTTATGAAGGGTTTTCTTGAGTCAAAATTAGACATACAGGTTAATTGCAATGCCTACAACCACAGTAATATTTGAATAAGTGCAAATTAGCAAGTAACCACTTGTTTTGTAGCCATTAAGATTCAGTCATAATTCTGGTCTCAGCGGTCTTTGCATCGTATCACAATTGGTGGAGTTCGTTTATATTGTTTGGTTTCACTCAAAGTATTGACCATACATTTCCAATAGAGTTTAGGTTATTATTTGGCTACAATGACAAAAATTTTAAAATACTTGCAGTGTAGCTCTCAAACTATAGAACTCTATGACAGTTTCCTTGTTGTCAAATGACAAACAAGGAAAAGTACCTTCAAGTTCTTGCTTCAAATCAGGTAGATGACAAAAACATCATCTACCTGATGATGTTTTGGTCCAACAGGACAACTTTCCGAAAAAGACATCAAAACAGCTTTTGAAGAAAGCATACATTAAGCTTTCTGAATGGTCTTTTCCTAAACACCGACTTCAGACTTGTTCAAAACATAGGAAATATGTTTCAAATCAAGTTTAATGGCAAAGAAAAAGAATCAACCAACTTAAAATAATAATTCAGTTAAGAAAAGTTGTTTTGTTGATAAGAAAAATGTTTGAATTTGACCAAATATTCTATAAGGTGTATGGAATTACTTAATCCTGTATGCCTAATCTTGACCTTGTTGGAAATGGAGAAAATACACAATAAACTGAATCTTGTCCACCGAATTTTAGTTTTTAAAAACCATCAAAGTTTCTTTTTGAATGATCACTTCATCCTGCGATTGGAAAAGTTTAAGTGCATCAATACACGAGTTAATCTGGTTTTCATGCACAGGATCAGTCTCTCCGATTGGCACTGTATGGAGTCGGCTCCTGTGTGTGCCGCAGGTAGCTTCACGTCTCCCGACAGCTGAAATCCAGTCAAGCAGAACAAGCACATCGTACCGCCCTCACTCCCCTGCTGTTATGTCTTAATGTTTCTGCTGGGTAAACCTCCACTCAGTTCAGTACCGCCGTGCCCCATTTGCTGCTTCTGTCCTCCTATCGTTAAGATAAGTTTATGCTAAAAATGATGTCTGTAATTGATGACATGTAAATGAGCACAAAGAGATTACAGTTGCTGAATGAACGTGTCGGTCAGAAGCAGCTTGGTCAGCGCAAACGGCTTAAAGGTCATAGGTCGGATTGGCTAAATCCTTCTTAAATGGAGTTTCTAACAGTGAGAGACTAACTAATTGTTTGCTGTTGATTTGATACCATTAGTTGTAACTACTGTAGCATTGTTTACTACCAAGCAGGAACTGATCAGTGCTGCAATCAGAAAACTTTAGTTTTAACAGATAACTTTTTCCCGTTTTTCAGGAAGGCAGGATGCTAAATTTCATTTTAAAATTACGTTTGTTTGCTATGTTGCAAAGTTTAATAGTGGCTTGCGTCTGCACATGTGACGCAAACTTCAATTCAATTTAACACAGGAAACTTTATCCCAAAGAGAAATTAAGTGGTGTCATAACTCATATTATCTAAGTGTCTTCAAAGAGTTGTTGTGGATCGTGAGGCTGTGGGTAGTAAAGATTTATGGTAGGAGTCAATCTTGCAACAAACTTAAAGAAACCTCTGAGTTAAAACACTGTTGCTGTATGACCGTAAGGACTTTCAACAGAAATAACATTAGCTGTTGATAAGCCCTGCAAATCCACTTTATTTAGGTCAGAACTGACCTTGCATATGTGCAGGATGTTTCAGCTGAAACCTGCTTGTAAAAATCCAAAGAATTTGTTTAATTTTCTGTGTCCTCAATCATCAGAAATAATTTTCTTTTCCGAACAAACACCTAAATATATTTATAGGTTTTGGCTTTAAGACATTTTTACATATTTGAACATCAGCTGATCTGCAGTGTTCCACTGGGTCTGCACTGCTTTTTGTTTGCAATATATCACTGTAGCAAAAGAGGAAAAGTATGTCAGAGTGGATCATTTCCAGAAATGTTTTGAGGGTTCTTTATGGGATGGCCTGTCCTCATGACGTTGATATTGAGGGAGAAAAGACAACGTCCACTTTAAATTACAAACCACTACTTGATCTCAAATTGTTTATTGTTAAATTGAAGCTTAATGCCACAGTTGGTCATGTTTGTGACCCTTAGACAATTTGGGTTGCTTTCCTTTCCTAAAACAGAAAACTGATAAAAATATTTGAAGTATTCTCTATTGGGTCTGGCATAAAGGCAAAAGAAAGTTTGAGCTTAAGCGCAAAAATAAATATTGAAGACTAAGAGCTTTCAAATGTCACTCAGGAAAAGTAGACTTTTATTTTAATAGTTTTAAGATGGCATTCACAACAATGGAGCTTCTGACCCTGAGCCGAATTTGAAATTTGACTTTGAAAATTGCAATGTTACAATTTTTTTTTTTTTTTTTTTAATTCTTAACTTATCAGATCAGATATTAAGGATAGACTTTTAAACCTAAACTGATTGGTGTTGAAATCAGCTGTAGTCTACATAATATTTACTTCTTATCTGGATTGATGTTGTCATGCAGAAGAAAAAAACGTCTTTAGTGTTTGGCTTTTGCTAGCAAGTTTTGTCTGACTTGTTGATCATGACGTGTCCTAGCTCATCATCTCCAGACAATTTTCAGAAAGCGTTTGGCCTCCTGCGTGAGAAACTTGGCGCTTTGCTGTGGAGGTTGTAAACTGAAGTGTGTCAGTAGTGCTGCGGACAGGTTTTCTGGGACAGCTGAGGATGTCTGAGCCATGTGATCTGACCTCGGTGTACAGAGACGTTCACCCGACACAGACCGGAAGCAGCAGTCTCTTTGACCATCAAGAATTAAAAACTATTTGGAATAGGAAATCCCTGACTAACCAGGTCATCAAAAATTATTTGCACATCTTATTTCACTTGTTTAAGACTCACACACACAAAAAAGATGCACTAATTAATCAGACAGCGACTAGTATCTGCCATTTTACCCCTGATTGGCTTGGATCAGTGATTGGTTTGTTAAAATGTTTGAAAAGTTTGATTTTTCTTCTTTTCATTTAATTCTAGAATTTTTTGTAAATGATTGAAACAATTTTACAATAAGTGTAATTTTGATGGGCTGCATGGTTCCACAGATGGTACCATTACTGCCATCCACTAATAAGGTCCTTGGTTTGAATTCTGACCTGTGGTCTTTGTCCATAGAGCTGGCATGTTCTCCCTGTGTGTGAATGGGTTTTGTCGAGGTACTCTTGCTTCCTCCTACAGTCCAAAAACCATGCGTTAATGCCTTGAAGGATGTTTGTAATGTTTTTTTTTTTTTATTATTTCACATTATTTCTTTTAAACGCATAAATTATTTTGTTTTTGTTTTTTTTTTATGTGAATTTTATTTTGTATGCCTGCTATTTTGAACATCATTTTAAAGACACAGCTCGAACAAAAATGTCTCATAATTAGGTTAATTAGTCTTCTAAGCTGACCGAAAGTGATGGACTGCTGACCTGTCCAGGGTGGGCTCGGCCTCTTGCTTAGTGACTACTGGAGACGGGCATAAGCCCAGTACATCCTAATCAGTTCTGATTAGTCTCAATGTGCATGTTGTCTTAGTGCTGCTACTTTTTTTCTTTTTTTTTCCATTTGCCTTGACATTTGAAATGAAATTGGCACCAAATCTTTCTCCATTCGTTCATGGAATGCTTCTTTGCTTTCATCTTTTCCTGTAGCTCTGCTGCCGACCCTCTCGATTTTAATCTTGGACTGTTTCATGCTGGTGTTTACTCCTTATCGGTGGCTTGATGCCTCTGGGCCAGAGAGGGGGGAAAATGACTAGTTGCACAAGCTGTCACTTCCTGGAATAAGTTTTTGACTTATAAGGGGGTGTCGCTGCATATATGAGCGCAGGGGTGGGCGGGAAGCAGCAAGACAAAAATACACCAGGGAGCCAGGCTTCACCGTCACTGGCTGACCGGATGGGCTGCTGTCAAATGAGAAAGGCCAAGTCGAGTTTCAGGGCGTCAGAGGATTTTCCAAAGGTTGAGATCCAACAGCCGAATGGAGATTTCTGCATGGAATCTGTGGATTAACCCTTTTAACTGTTAATGTGAGACTCAATTAAATAATTTTATGATGATACCATTAAAGATATTGTAAAGCTAAAACTGAGTAGACACTGTATTTTTGCATTGGATTGACCAACTTTGGAAGGGGCTTAGTGACACTGAAATGGAAATGTTCAAGGAACAAGCTTTAAATATTTTAGGTTAATTGTGACAAAGAGATTAAATAAACAACCTATTAGTACAAAGAGGTTTTATATCCATTCAGATCCAGGTTAAAAAACAAATGCTGGCCAAATTAAATAAAGTAGTTTAGTAGTCGTCCAGGAAAACTAGTAGTGTAGTTGTTGTTGGGTTTATCTGGAATTGTCCTGTGAAAGGGGCGAATGTTTCACTGAGCTCTAACCAAGGCAGATTTGTCTTGTTTAATCCTTATATCTCTTACTTATTGAGGATGTAGCACAGCCTTGAAATTAGAACAATACATTTTCAGCCTTTCAGCCAACCTTTAGCTGCTGTCCAAGTTTATTCATCCTACAGATTTATAGATTTTTAGAATTCATTTACGTCGAGGTTAAATTCTCATCCGTCTTCAGATGTTTATGTTTGGTGTGTTTTGGTTTGTGCTTGATTCTTGCGACAAACGTAGCAAAGTAAACACGAGACACACTGTCACCCCTGGGCTCTGATACTCATTAGGGCACATGAAGGTCCAAACCTGCTCCTCAAATTGGTCTGAAATTGAGTCTGACTCAACATGGAAGTCTAGACTCTACACAGTCCTGAAACTCGTAAAGCACCGACTTAGGTCATTTGAAGTGGTTAAATGTTACAAGCAGCTAATCTTTTGTACCTGCTGATCAAGCTGGTCGCTTAAGGTCAAGAAATCCTTAACCCCACTGTATTTTTGTGGACTAATTTCCGTGCAATGGTTCTGTGAGCTCTGTGGCATTTAGTGTCATACTGTTGGCAGGATGAAGATGTAATCCAACCTCAAACTTCTGCACTGTGCGGTGTTAATGCTGTGAGGATTAAGGGTCTGATTTCAGGGCTCACATGAACCAATTAAAGCCTCTTTCAACACAACCAGTCATATGGCCTTATGTGATCTGTGCCATCAGAGGTGCAGAGTCTTGGGTCAACTAAACGACAAAGCTTGCCCCAGAGAGGTTCTGCCTCATGTCAACTTATAAGGACTTTTGAAGGATGCAAACATTTTAGGATTTAGTTTCTTTCAAATTTTGTATCTAAGCCTCCAGTGGTCAGCACTTGATCAGCACTTTGTCAGGTTTTTGAAGAGCCTTTCAAAGACTTTCTTTGAATATTGGCCACTTTTCCACTCATTTCCAAAATCCAGTACTTGACTCATTTTCAATTAAATGTTTTTGTTAATTTTTTAAATTAAAAACTGTATTTGTTAGTTTGCACTAATTGAACCTTGTCTTTCTCTTTGGTAAGAACACCATAGGTATATAAGCATACTTGCAAAGAACAGATATTAATATATTCATATTTAAAAAAAAATCATCTTTGAGGCCAAAGTGGAACTGAAATCAAATTAAATGTTTGTGCACAAACTTGCCGAATAAAGCTGTTGTCAAAGCAAAGAATCAAGACCATTTTTAGGCATTACAAGAAATTCTGGCCAATTGAAAACAATATGCAAAGAAAAATGATGCAGGATTTTTGCATAGTCTCGTATATATCCGTAAAAGGCTTGGACCAGCCTTGGATGTTGCCTTATATGGTCAGCACCAATTAAAAGAAAAATACTTTCCATTTACAATCATTTTACAGCCTTGTGTGTTTGGACTCCCTCCTGCAAGATGCAACCTTTGTACCAATGATGACAATCCACACCATGGCCTTAATTGTAAAACTGTTTTCAAAGAAACAGTTGCTGAGATATGACAAAATCCATAAAAGGATTGACCAAACACGTTCTCTTGAGTTGATTAGCTGTTGAATACAAACATTATCTTGCCTCTTGGGTATTTAAGAGGCGTTTTAGTTGCATACTTCATTCAGAGATCTCAGTGAATTGCACAGGTTGTTTGAGAGCTAACAACTCCTTTTAAACTTTTGAGTATTGCTTATTTTCTTACCTAGTGTTTTGGTGGCAAGGATGATCATGTAAGCTGCTTGTTCAGACAAGAAGTGACTGCTCAGAGTTGTCAGGTAAATATCAAAATGTATGATAGATTTATAACTAAAATAAGAGCACAAGTTTGGCTTAGTGATTAGAATACATGCTAACGCAGCTCTGACTCGCTCTCGTTTGTGGTTGGCTATGCCATGATTCTTTCCAGCATCTGAATTTGAGTCCCTTGTCGTGTGAATTGGTTCTCGTCTACCTGTGTGTAACTCTACTCTTACCTGCGCATTTGAATTGTTGTGGTCTGCAAGAGTCGCCTAACTTTTTGCATCTGAGATGAATTGAACTGAATGGAAATATTTCTGTCCTTTTCCTGCTTTCCTAATTTTAAAAGTGAGAAGGACAGATTGTATTCAAGATCATGTCTATGCATCTTACACAATAAACTTATTTGCATAGCCTGCTTGGTGGTGTGGTGGTTACTACTGCTGCAGCCCAGTAAGGAGATCCAAGGTGAAAATCTTAGGAGGATCTTTGGATTTTGCATAGATTGCCACATCTAGAGTTTCTGTGAGTGCTCAAGCTTCATCCTGTACTCTTTAAATTAATTAGATTAATAGGATTAGTTAGTTGAGCTCTTCCATTTGTCCTCAGACATAAGAATGTGCATAGTAGTTGTGTCTCTCTGATGGCTTTGAAATGGATCCTACTTAATCACTGATTGCTGGCTGGCTGGCCAAGACCATACACACGGTATGTGAAGTTTTAACCCAAAAGTTTTACTTTGATTCTAAGCACAGACTGTCTCAAGGGTCCTGCTAAAGTTTTTTTGTTTTATGACTTGTAGCATCTCCTGCTAGAGTTGGCTGATAATGTGTAACAACAGATGGGCAAGGCTAGGCAACATTTTTTACATGCCACCATTCATACCATTCATGGAGCTTTAGAGGGCATCAAACGAGAGACAAAAATGCATAAAATTATTGCTTAAAATAAAAATGCTAAAATTCAGATATTAAATGCATCAAGGAAACCGAATTTTTTTATATTATTTGTCAACCAAAATGTGAAAACCCATTATTTAGCCGCTTTAATGAAATGTAAGTTACCTTCACACTTTTGAATTCCTATTTTTTTTTTTGTTTTTATGTCTTAAACACTGTTGCATGGGAATTTCAGGTCAAATTTTCAGTTTACTTGCAGTCACAGAGGGCTAAGTTCATGTTTTTATATTCTCTCACATTAATGACCCAGTTTTCTGTGCTGTGGTTTGTCCCCTGAGGAAAAACAAATATGTAGAAGATGGGAGTGTAGTCCCTGTTACAGCCCCTTATCTGAAGGTTAAGTATGGGTGTGTCTCTTTCAGCTGTGGACCATGCGATTTGGTTTAAAGATATTCAGAAAAACACTATTTCTTTTCCAGAAGCGCTTTTCAGTGCTGCCAAAAACTAGATTTATTTTTTTTTTTTTTTATGACTCGGGAGGATTTACAAGATACACAGGTATTTCTGTAATTTTCTGCTCTAATTACAGGGAGTAATTAGAGCACAAAATATTAAACTATTAACTGTTTTAACTTGAATTTGGAAGTCGCGATCTTAAAATATTGAAAAAATTGGCCAGTATTGTAGATTCATTCCTTTTCTGACCATTCAAAAATGACATTATGTTACTGCTTTATAAAATACTTTGCAAAAGTGTTTATACAATGAACCTTTGTCATATTACAACTACAACAATCTATGTGTTTAGATTTTATGTGATAGAGCAACACAAAGTAATGCGACATTGGGAAGTGTACGGAAATGGATATGCAGTTTTCCTTTCTTTTTCCTGTCCTTTCTTTTTTCAAATAAATTTCTCAAAAGTCTGCCATGCATTTGTATTCAGCCCTGCTTTTGCAACTCTTTGGGAATACAGTATGTCTGTCCCAGCTTTTCACATCCAAAGAGAGACAATTTGCAGTTCTGGTTATATGATTACTGACATAGTTTTGCTGGAACTTGAACCTCCACCCCAGTATGAAGTCTTTTGCAGTCTCTTACGGGTTTGCTACCAGCACTGCCTTCCCATTAACTCTGACGAAGTTCCCTGTCCATGCTGAAGAGCAGCATCCCAGAAGGTTGTGGTGCTCCCACTAGGCTTGACTGTGCAGATTGTGTTTACATTGTGATGTATGCTTTGTTCAGAGGTTCTGCAGCTTGTATTGCACCTCTAGATGCAGGTTATATTCTTTGTTTTTTTTTAGTTAAAAGTTGAGATCGAAATACTTGATTCGTTTTTCTTTTTCTTATGTGCTTAGGATGGGAATCAATTTGAATCAGTGGTTTAATAGATTCTTCATTTCTTTTCGGAATCATGGCTGCAGTTGGAGCAGCAGTCCAACAAACTAAATTGAAAGAGAGCAGAAAGTGAATGGCCTAATATTAGTTATCTGAAATTACCCTAAAAGCATGTGGTTGTGGTTGTTGTTCCCTGATCATAATGATCATTATGCCTAATTTTTGTTCAGATGTGTTTTGACAAGTGGCTGATGTTAAATATTAAACAGTAGTTCATTCATCAGTTAAAGTTGGTTGTGTGCTGCATTTCTTTCTGAGACGAGGAGGCTCGTACTTCAAACTTTCATATTTTCTTAAGTTATTGAATTCAGTCCAGAATAAATCAGGACTACAGCAAAAGCCTGTAGGGGCCAAGACCTGAACTCTCTGCAGACATGCTTAAATTCCAAGAATTTCATATGTGAATGTAATATTTCCCGTTTGTTTCAGTTTTCCCGTTGTCATTCCTTCTTGCATTTGTCTGTATTTTTCCTCTCTCTGGGAAATCCCGTCAGTCTGGGGAGGAACTTGTTGACTCAGCCTTGATCTTCCTCTCACAATGCTCTAAAAAACATCCACAGGCTGTCGACAGCTCTGAGTTGCTGTGAGTCATTAACCTATAATGAAAATCATTAATCATTTCAACCGAGTGCCATTTTATGTGAAATCTGTAATGTTTACTAAATGTTGTTAAAGATTTTTTTTCTGTTTGTGCAATCAATTCTGAATTTGTGACCAATTAGTAGAACAACAGCAGCTCATTCATAGTATAGTAATAAGAGCCAAAATAAAAATAAAAAAAAAGAATCTAAAATGATTGGGGGCAAGAAATTAGATTATGTCCTTAAATAGAAATTGTAAATATAATGAAGATATATCAAGTTTCTTTTAGTAGTTTTTTTTTTTATAAAGAAATAACAAAAACAGACAAATTAGGCGCAAAAACATTTTTGGAAAGAGTTTCCTAGATTCATGCAGGTTGTCATCTTGATGGAACGGAAAAAGAAGGAAAATAAGTCTGATTCAGTCTTTGCCAGAGCTCTATGAAATGTATTTTTTTTCCAAAATTACCCTTTTCCATTGTCACATTTTTAAAAGCACAATAGAAAAAAAATCAAATTTATAGGGATTAGTATTTAGCTTCATGCTTTTTATAACAACATATCTTCTTTAACATTATGTTCTAAAGAACTTGCTAACTTGTCACATACAGCTAGTCTTTGGTTCATGCGCATCTTTCTATGTTGACAATCTTTGCATTTTGCTGAGTTTACTCAAAAGGTATGCTAATGCTAGCTTGCTTCATCCCTTTTTTGATATAACATGTTGATTATTTGGCTCATAACCAAAGTGCTATTATGTCATTGTAGTTGTTATGCCAGCAATCCAGACTTTGCTCTTCTCATCCAATTTTTGATCTTCCAATGTGGATGTCATTGTAAAGGGTGGAAACAAGGATACCACTCTGCTTTTATAGTAGATTTTGTTTTAATGGTTAAACTCCCATTAAAACATTTAGACTGTTTTCCACCATGCAGAAATTACAGGGCCCTACCTGTACATTATCTCTGCTTTGGCAGATTGTCAACATGTTCGCAGGCATCATGTTGAATGTTACTTGTAGCATTAAATGAGAGAAGTGTTGCAGTTCACACCTTGTTTCTGGCAGCTTCCCATGTTGTAAAAAAATTTGATTAAATTGTGGAGTCATTATGAGTGAATTGTCTCTTTGTTTGTGATCCAAAGACACAATTTTCTTGCTCTATTTGTCACTTCTACGCTTCAGTTGTTTGTGCCTTGGGCTTTCTGAAACTGGTCTCTGATCTATAAAACCTGACAGACTGCATTTTTAACAACCTGATTTCTGATGTCCTCTGAGCTTCTTTAAGTTTTACTTGTGTGCCGAGACATTTTTCTTTCTTTTCTATCGTTGATGTGGTGTGCTGCCAGACTTTCTTTAAACATGAGTAAGACTGGAAGCTGCTTCAGGTGAGAAGCTTTCCTTTGTTCCCTTTTAAAACTTGTTTTAGTAAATATACAAATTTTTCACCATGGAGTATTTACAAGTTGAATATTAAAAAAAGGCTCAAATATAGACTTTCTGAGATGATGATGGATTAATTAATACAGCATTGTGCAAAGAGAAGTTTTAAATTTGATGCCAAAACTATGTGCCAACATATTGCACTTTTCTCTTCTGGTGAATGAGCTAAACTAACTTAAATTGCATAAAAAAAAAAATTAAATAAGAAGCAACTGTTTTTAAGAAGCCATTATTAACTACAAAATTGAAAAAAAAAAATCACCACTTGTTGACAATGTCTCCAAAAAACATCAATTTCAGAATGCTTTTTTTTTTTTTTTCTTGACTGTAGACAAGGAGCTGTATGACTGGTGATTGGTAAAAGTGTTAATGCAAAGAAAGTGTCCTAAAGACCTTGTAGGGACATTTATTTGAAAAACAGTTTTTTTTCTTGGCTAACATATGGATCTGGAGCCCATAAATAACCTTGAATGCTGAAAAGCATTTGATGCTTGTGGGAATTGGTGGCTGTTTTGTCCTATTTAAAAGAGGCTTAATGTGCAAGCTGCGTTATGCAAACCTCCTTGTATGCATGCACTGTCACCCGATACCTTTTGGTATCCCTTACATGCTATGTATAAATATATATCCTAAAATGATGTCAATATCTTCTTTCCTGATATTGCATAGAAGATGTTATCTATTGGCTGAAGTATTTTTGTGCTGGGAAAATGATTTGGTCTTCATTTTATTAAGTAATTTCAGTCACTTGCGAAAGATCTGCATTGAAAGAATACTTAGTAATTGGCCTGCATTAGTGACACAAAGTGGCCTACTTCAAAATACCTCTGTTTCCCTTAGACCTTCTTCTTGTTTGTCTCTCTCTCTCTCTCTGTTCCTTTCAGATCATCAAAATATATTTTAAAATCAAATGCAACATTGTTTTTATTATTTAATTTGAGGAAAAAAGCTATTTCTATGCTCTATGTAAATATAAAGGACACATAGGGCCATAATAACTGAAATCATAAAGTAAAAAGTGCCTTTTGTATTTTCTTAAATTATGTTCTCTAATACTAATATTAGTTTGATCTGAATATCTGAAATATAAAACCAAAGTAAAAGTTATATGACGGAGCAATTTGTTTTTATAAAAACATTTTCAAGGAGTATGATGCATAAAACTGTTTTTTGTGTGTTTTTGTTTTTATTTGACCAAATTCAAAGCCGAATGGTTGATCAAACAACGCATTTGTTGGACTGGAAATCGTGGAAATTTTCAGTTTCAATGCATTTAAATATTTTACACTGGCAATACATCCAATATTTGAACTGTTGATCACCTGTTGGAACAAATTACACTGATTATTTATTTATTTTTTTGCTTTCAAATTAGAAAGTCATTTGTTATCTAAGCTAAATGGATAGCCCAGTATGTTAGCATTTAGTCTCATTAAATCAGCTGAAATTATTTTTAACTGATACACTAAACAATTCACACAAAGTACTGTATTGCCTTTCCAAGGTAACGCATTTCTCCAAAAGTAGGTCAGTTACTCCTAATGACTCCAAAGGCTCTTATTTTCATGCAGAGACCCAAGCATAATTATATTTAGTTGGTCCCTGACTCAGACTAAAGTGAAGAGAAGAGTATTATCTTCTTCCAACAAATGTGGAAGAAGATAATACATTTAACCACTTCCTGTTTAAAACTCCCAGTGCACGCCCTCCCAGTTGTTGAAACATAAACAAAAAAAGCTTCCAAGATTGCTCTTTCCCATACCCTTCTAGCCTCTAAATGCACATATTTTTTTCTACACAGACTAGTTGATTACGGTTACTTATATTAAGTCTGATGATCATAGATGGCATGTCTGAGCGCTCACACCAGAAATCTTAAAAAATTATATTTAATTTTTTCAAAGGAATTAAATGCTAGACAACAAATTTCAGCCCTGCTTGGACTTTCATGTAAGTCCAAGCTGGGCTTGGACTTACATGAAAGGTCTGAGGCGTGTCAGTTTGTAAAGAGAGTAATAGTAACTGAGACGCTGCTATGTGCTGCCAAACTGTTAGGAAGCTGAGACCTGAGAGCCCCCCTGGGCCAGTCAGGGACTCTGAGACTGTGTAGGTTGCTCTCTGATCGCCGCAGAATAAAAGAACCAACCAGGTGTTGTTTTCCTCCTGCACGCACAATCTACCACAAGGGGACCTTGGACATTCTTCATGATCACAAGTCTGTCGAGATTACCAGCAGTGTTAGCTGAGAGAAAATTGGCCTCTCTACGCTTTTACTACGAAGCAGGTTCCATGAGTGTAAAAGAATAATACCGAGAGGATTCCAGCAAATGTGACCTGGTGTTCACCTCAGAGTGAGACGTCAGTCAGGAAATGTTTGACTCTGGCTGTGGATAATTCATGCCTGTTGTTGGGTGGAGTTTGGGAACGGAAAATGGTCTCTTATTACCAGTGATAATAAGAGACTATTTTATTTAAGTACAATTTTTGTGTATCTGTACTTTACTCAAGTAGATTTAATAATGGATACTTTCGACTTTTACTCCACTACATTTTACAGTAAGTATCTGTACTTTCTACTTCACTACATTTCTATAAAACCGTCGCGTTACTCGTTACATCCAAGTCGCATTATGATGCATAGAATCACATATCTAAGTTTGAGCTGTTACAGAGAGTAAACACAATAAAAACATGCTTTATCTATGGCATTGTTCATTGAAATGGCACATTACTGATGTATTAAAATTAAATACAATAGGTACACTTAATTAGGTATTGCATTCAGCAAGTACTTTTACTTTTAATACTTAAGTATTTTTAAAAGCCTGTACTTTTTTACTTTTACTTAAGGAAAAATGTTAATGTGGTACTTTTACTAGAGTACATTTTTGTCTGTGTATTTGTACTTTTACTTAAGTACATTGTTTAAGTACTTTCTCCACCACTGCTTATTACAGATTCTGAGTCAGGCCTGAAGAGCCTAAGGAAAATATTAAGTTTTCTTTTATCAGTTTTCATGTCTGGACAAGTTCGGGAAATAGAAACTGGACATAAAGTAATGGTTGAATTTTCAGACTCTGTTTTTTAAAATACTTTTTAAGAAATAAACCTTGTGCTTTTTGTATTGATTCATATATTTGTGATTTACTTGTATGGTTAGAAAGACAGAATTTTGTAGATGAAATTACAAGAAAAATGTTTAATATGTGAATGTTTGCTAGTTTGTTACATAGATGACAAGGGCAAGAAGGAAAATATTTATGGTAGATTGGGGAAATAAACATTTCTCATGTGTTTGTGAGAATTAATCTGTTTTTCCTTGAAGAAACAAAGCATCTAGTCTTCGAACGGAACAGTCAGTATTATCTGTATATCCAGGACAATTTGCCGCTGGTGTAAAATTGTAGCTGTGTGACTGTGAAAATGATTATTTCTTTCTGTATTATTGGAGCGTTTGGGCTTCTCCCATGACCACTCAGCTGATCTCCACCGAGAGCATAAATCTGTCCTAATCCTGTCAGGCATTCAGTGGAGCTGCAGAAGAAAAACATTTCTTAGTTCCAGAGGAAAATATGTTGACAATAATTATTGTTTTAAAGCAGCAGGTTTGTTGATGTCAGGTGAAGAATTGGGATATAAAGTTGGTCAAAGCAGCAAAAACATTGGATAGTGTAAAGTTTGTAATTGTGAGCCACAAACCTTGGCTCAGAAAAAGGATTTTACTAACAGAAAAAGGATTTTAGCAAAATCCTTTTTACTAACTGTTTCTATATTTAAAAAGATAAAAAATATTTAGAATAAAATATATTTTTCACAATTAATTTTTATTTTTGTTTGAATCTTTCTACAACAAATTGATAAAAGTTCAAAACTAACAGTAAACACAAAATCCTAGGGATTGGTTAATTTTATTTACAAAAAGCAGCTATCAGTAAGTTTTGCTTTTGAATTTTATCAGCACTCCACGTTATAAATATACTAAGCAGCAGACACAAGTTCGCAAATCTTAATAGTTGCAGTTAAAGCCTTTTTGCCCCATACACAACAATGCTACTTGCCTTGTATTTGCTCTGACAATTTTCTTTTTCTTCTTGTTCCAGAGACATTTAAGCGTGAAAGCGTACAGCAGCTAAAACTTTAGTTCTAGCAGTGGGGAACAAGAAAAAGTCGGGACGAGTCACAAAGGGACGGAGGAGGCAAAGTTTTCAAAGAACTGGGACTCTGTTGCAATCAGAGCAGATGGGCGAGACGGAGGATGAGCGGACGGCTCAGGCCAGCCAGCTCTTTGAGAACTTTGTCCAGGCGTCCACATGTAAAGGAACCCTGCAGGCTTTCAGCATCCTCTGCAGACAGCTGGAGCTGGATCCTTTAGACTACAGCAACTTCTTCAGCTCCTTGAGAGCAGCAGTCTGCTCCTGGAAAGTCAAGGCCTTGTGGACAAAATTAGACAAACGGGCACAGCAGAAAGTGTACAAGCAGAATAAAGCCTGCCAAGGAACAAGGGTAAGACCATGTTGCTAAGAAATCCTTAAAAACTCAGTTAAATTTTACTTCTAAAGGTTTTGTGAAATTACTTGTTTGAGCTCTTTTACTATTTGTTTTTGGTTTTTGGAAGGTAAAGTAAATTTAGAAAAAAATAACCCTTCTTGATGTTAACCGATTAAAAACGGTTAAACAAACATGTTAACAGAGATGCGACTAATCACAGCAAACTGATCCACCAGTATTCCCAGTTGTTGAAGATGTCCTAGTTTGGTTATATTTAACCCCTTTGCTGCAGACAAAAAATGATGAAAAAAAACATTTTTTTTCATCCAAAAAACATCAGTACAAAACAACCACATAAAATTAAGCACTTGAACAAGCTTTTGTAACAGAGATAACTTGCATACTATTCTTCTTTAAAAGGTGCCCCAATTTGGTAGCAGTCTTTGATAGAAGTTATATGCGGCTTGCAAAGAAGAAACTTATTAATAAATAACGTGCAATCTGATCCCGTGATCAAACATATTCCAGCCCAGAAACGGTCAATCATAGCAATATCATACAGGTGTTGATCAGTGTTCAGCTTTATAGTGCAACCTTCTATGGAGTCTTCATGGAGTCAATCAGAAGATACAGATGCTGTTGAAACGTCAGTCTCAATGAAGTTTGCAAAATAAAAGCTGAAAACTGGTCAGCGACCTCCTGTCCTTTCTGCATTTGAAAAAAATAAAGGTAGGCTTGTTTGCAGATGGAAGATTGTATTGATGTTCTTTTGACTACTTTAGACACTTATCCCCAGTTTTCACTTAACTCTTCGATCGTCTTGGTATTTTTTTTCTGTCAAACTCTGTTATGTGGTATTTTACAAAAGTCCAACTAAATGAAGCAAGGCTCCTATGACTTTTGCACAATATTGTATATGCAGCCTTAATTCAGAGTATCATTTATAACCGGATTCCAATATTCATATGCAGAGGCATCAAATAGGTTTGTTACAGCAGAGCTTCTGGGTCCTGGTCCGCAGGCCACAATGTTTTGGATGTTTTAGATGTTTTCCTGATTTAACACACCTGGTTCAAAAGAATGAATAACCTCAACAGCTTAGTATCAAGTCTTAGAGGGTTGGAGCGTGCAGGGCAATTAGCCCCAAGCGACAAGAGCAGGAAACACTGGTTTATGGTACAAACAGACAAAGCAATGAAATGTTTGCCAGTTTAACTGTACTGCATAACTTCTAACAATGCTACAAGGCTTAGTTTGAAAACTAAGTTGTCAAATTTAGCATTTCATGTGCTGCATTGTTGTTTGACCATGTATGTTGGCATATTTAGGCAGCACTTTTGACGTTGTATTGGAAAGACTTCATATCTCAAGGAAGAGATAAGACTTTAAGCGGGCGGGGGGGAGACAGGCCAGAGACTTGCAGAAGGGAGATTAACACAGAAGGGCTGGGTAGAGGGCTAGCCAGAAATAACAGCTCAGCTATTATTTCAGACATTTTTTCTGGAGAAACGGCTATTTGGAGATGAAGGATGGCGGACATGGAGCTGGGCGGGTGTTCTCTGAAACAAAATCTAAAATCCAAATGAGAGGACAGCATTCTGTAATTCCTGCAACTCTATTGTCTCCATATTTGGTTGTGTTACATACAAAGGGGGAGTAGCATGCATGAGACCATGCTCCTTAAAACACTTACTAAGCGCTACAGTTTAATCTCACACAATGCCAAAGTTTTGTTTAGCATTGCCTCTGTTCCTCTTTCTATGTGATAGGGAGCGGAAACCATTAATCCACACTAACGGTGTGGACCGACTTACACTCCATATGTTTTTAGGTGAACAAAAGAAAAATGTTCAAACAAATATGACTGCACTGTATATATATTTACACACCATCAGTTTCTGTGTACAAACAGAACATCTTACCCAGAGTTTCTCCCAGAAAACTTGCTAAGCACAGTGGTTGGGGCGTCGAGGCGGTCCACCGGTGGTCCACCTTGTTTTTGTATTAAAAGCTAGCCTTAAAAACAACAAATCAAAAAACACAATTAAAATGAATATTAATTATTTGCACTTTTGTTTAATCCAAATTAAGTCAAATCCACCTCCATTTCAAAAGTCGACCCTTAACATTATCCAATACATTTTCCCAATTTTTTTGCACAAAAGTTTCATTACCCAAAAACACGCCTAAATATTTGAACCTACTTTTTCTCCACACTAAGCCTCCAGGCAGACTGAGTTGATCCCTCAACCAACTTCCAACAGTTAGAGCCTCACTCTTTCTCCAGTTTATTTTTGCAGAAGAGATACAGCCAAACAGAAAAACGGTGTTGACTAAAACATCAATATCTTCCTGTGTGTTTACAAAAACTATTAAATCATCAGCATACGCTGACAACTGTAAAGAGACATTACACCCAGGAATAGAAACACCACACAAATCTTTCCTCAGCTTATGAAGCAAAGGTTCAGTTACCAAGGAATAAAGCAGCACTAAAGCCTCCATTTATTTTAAGTACACTCGCAATGTCACGGTACAAAACCTCGACCATAGCTATGAAACCAGGGCTAAAACCAAAAGCAGTCAAAGTTTGCCACAAGTATTGGTGTTCAACCCGGTCAAAAGCTTTTTCTTGATCTATAGAAATCAGACCAATATCTCTGCCCAATGAGCTGGAGATTTCCAAAATATCTCTAATTAAAGTGACATTATCACCTATCAACCTGCCAGGCACACAATACATCTGATCTCTGTGAAGACATCACTTCCCCACGTCTGGTAGCCAGGACTTTGGAAAATATGTTATAGTCCGTACAGAGCAAATTACAAAATGTTAAATACATTTTGTAATTAAATTTCATAAATAAAATATCAAAAGGAAATTTGCTGTTTGGAGGTTTCTCTCCGGGCGCTTCAGCTTCCTGCCACAGTTTAAAATCATCAGCCACTTAATAATAATATATATATATACTCTTAGAAAGCTTATTTAAAAATATATTATTATTATTAAGTGGGCAGTGGTGTACGGATTAAAACACTTTTAACTTTAAACTCTACCTTCTCAGACTGTATCTCATCCTCACTCATTTCATACCTTCTGTTACTCCCAGTGTCTGATCATCGGTGGCGGCCCCTGCGGTCTGCGAACGGCCATTGAGTTGGCCCTGCTCGGCTGCAAAGTGGTGGTGATCGAGAAGAGGGACACCTTCTCCAGGAACAACGTGCTCCACCTCTGGCCCTACACCATTCATGACCTCAGGGCTCTCGGGGCCAAGAAGTTCTATGGAAAGTTCTGCGCCGGCGCTATCGACCACATCAGTGAGTGTTCTCTCTTTTTGTTGCTTTATTTCAATTCCAAAAATAGAGCTGTCTTTAAGTCGTAAAGAGCAAAAAGCTGAATGGATGTCAACAACAGGAAAAAGATTTGTTTTTACTGTGTGTGTAGAATCACTATCAAGGAAGTAGATTTCTAACTGAACCTCATAAAAAGTTTATCTCTCTGTATGTTTGTCCTGTAGTAGTAGATGGCGTATTTGTGTCTCTGAGAGGAGTGCTTATCTTGTCAATGCACAGCTTCAGTTATTACAACTAAAACCTAGCGATCAGGCCCGAAACCTGGGAGTAGTGGTGGACTTTGACCTGATTAAATTATACATGGCCAGACTTCTGAGAGCAGCAGGTAGCACAAGATTTTATTAATGGGTATCAACGTAAAAATGGCCAAATACAAATACATGCCACACTTTTCATACTGCATTTCTTTAATAAAAGAAATAAACAATGTTTCATTCTACTTAACAATTTTGTACTTCCCTGTGTTGGCAAAAGACATACGGTCCCACTAAAGTACATTGACGCTTGTGGCTGTAATATGCTGAACAACCCGTTTTCATAGCACCGTTTGCTCCCTCTTCAGGTATCCGCCAGCTGCAGCTGATGCTGCTGAAGGTGAGCCTGATTCTGGGAGTGGAGATTCACGTCAATGTGGAGTTTGTAAAACTTCTGGAGCCTCTGGAGCAGCAAACGGAAGATGGTGAGTCATCTGTGTTGGATGTGATCTTCTCTGTTCAGTTCTATGAGATGACATTTTCTTGTTTGTTTTGGGAGACGAAAGCACCTTTATTCCATGAAGGTCTTGGGTACAAATCTTTTGAGAATCCACTCTTAAGACAGTAGTTTCACACCTCCAGATTAAGTTAAGAATGTCAGATTGGTCTCTAATACAAGTTCTCAATGATAAATTGAGAACTTTATCACAGAAACAGAACTGTGAATGTATAAACAGGGTTATCCCTGTTTAAAAGGGCCATGACCAGCAGTGACATGATGGCACTTGCTTGCACATGTCAGCTATATAAGGAAACCTCCCTTGATGTCACATTTGTTGAAGTGAACAGATAAGTTCTTTCAGAGGGGAAAATAAAGCTATTGATAGACTCTGCCCTGTTTTCCAAAGCAATTCCTAAGAGACAGTCATATTTTAGCTCTCCAAAGAACACAACAGAAGAATTTTATAGACTTTATTAATAAACCGCCCTAAATCAGGCAAAACATAAGCAAGGAAATTTAGGGCATTTACTTTAAAACAGCAGCACTCATTTTCGTTAATCTTACTTATATATATATATATATATATATATATATATATATTTTTTTTTAACACTAAGAATTTATTGTGTGTGAACCTTTATATCTGTCGCTGCTACACCTGAATTTCCCCTTTGCGGGACAATATAGGTTGCTTCTATTCTAATAAGACAAGAATGGAAAACAACTTATTTTAACTTTGATTTTGTTATAAATATTCCATTAATCTCACATTTTGTTTGATTTGTTTCTTAGGTCCTGGTTGGCGGGCAGAACTCCGGCCCTCCAATCATCCAGTCTCTGACTTTGACTTTGATGTGGTGATTGGTGCAGACGGTCGCAGAAGCACATTAGATGGTGAGGATTGACCTTATCTCAGAAATGTGAAGCATTGTGGGGGAGTAAGTGCTGACAACTGGTTCAACATGAGAGACAAAGAAAGTTTTGCTACTGACCCACATTGAGGAAGCTCTTTCTGGCACTGAAGCATTTCCTGTTGACATAGTTTCAACTGAATGTGTTTTTATGTGGTTGAGTGTGTGTGAAAGTTCATGAACTGGATGAGAGCTGTTACCTTTCTGTCCAAGAATAATAAACAAGTCTCATGCTTGTTTGTTCAAGAATCTGTATTCTAAATATACAGTCATATTGGCAAAAGTATTTGCATGTCTTCCTTCACACACATGGACTTGACCCATTCTAAGGTTTAATATGATGTCTGATCACCCTTTGCAGTTTTAGTGGCTTCAATTTTTCTACGAAATCTT
Organism: Girardinus metallicus; assembly: GCA_903067095.1. Lineage (NCBI taxonomy): Eukaryota > Metazoa > Chordata > Actinopteri > Cyprinodontiformes > Poeciliidae > Girardinus > Girardinus metallicus. The sequence goes on along the minus strand of CAEGAE010064470.1, from coordinate 511 downwards.
TCCTCAAAGTGTGCGACTTTATCTTTGGGAGTATTTGGCCATTTTTTTTCAGAAACAAATTGATGAGGTCAATCTTGGACAAGGCTCAGAGTTTGTGCTCTAATTCATCCCTAATAGTGATCAATTGGGTTGAGGTGAGAGATTTGTGCAAGCCTTTTGAGATGTTTATGGACATTATTTTACACTGGTGTGTAATGATTTGGAACAGGAAGGTGCAGTCCCCAGACCAGTCCTTCAAAGTTTGGATGGTAATATTGTCCAAAGTGTCTTGGAATGCAGAAGCATTACGAGTTGCTTTCACTTGAACTATAGCACTTGGATCAAAACACCCTACATGATCTGCTCCGCACCAAAATACAGCACAGTGTGGTCAGGCAAATGCCAGTCTCCTGGCAACTGCCAAAACCAAATTATTTTGATATGACTAGACTTCCTGCGGCTGCACAGTGGCGCAGTTGGTAGAGCTGTTGCCTTGCAGCAAGAAGGTTCTGGGTTCGATTCCCGGCCCGGG
>CAEGAE010064469.1:0-30482 GCA_903067095.1 Girardinus metallicus | reverse complement strand
TCGCACGCGGCATCATGAGCCAGAAGTGAGACTGAAGGAATATTTGATGCTCCCTCAGCACCAAGAAAGTTAGGGATGTAGTTGAAAGAATGGTACTCAAGTTGGACCGTTTCATATCTGGGTGACGTAATTTAAATAATTTCTAATGAAAGTCTGATGGTTTTAGATAAATAACTGGTGAGACTTCTGTTAACTGATCTGTTATTTGCTTTGTGTCTCAGTTTTGTGCCTATCTGAAATAAATATATGACGGTATCTGCATCTCGATTATATGTTCCAGCTTGTTAGCAGGTTTTTGGTGGTTTTTTGCAACAGGTTGGACTCAAATTGAAGTATCCTCCTGACGACCTTTGTCCCTCAGTGAACCTTGGTTTATGTTGCTTTATAAAGTGGCAGTGTCTGCTCTCCGCCAGTAGGTGGCAGCAGTCCAGCGTGCTGACTGTCAGCAGCAAGAGAAATTAGTTTTCATTTGATTCCATTGTGGCTAAAGAGAAAATTGTTGCCTTCCTGGTGAATAAAATGTTTAAAAAAAAAAAACTTTATACCTCATAAATCAACAAATCAACTCAGTTTAAAATTCTCCTGCACTGGAGTATTTGTTTTTTAATACCTGTGCAGTATTTATGTTGAATTTCTTTCTTTGTATGAATCTATTTACTGTTATTGTCTGTCACTTTGCTGCTGTTGCACAGAAATTTCACTATTGTGGGACAATAAAGGATATTTCTATCTATTCTGTAATTAAAAACACATATTTGTTATTTCTTTGTTTTAGGTTTTCTGAATTAGAGGTAAACTTGCATTTTGGCTGGTGGTGAATTTGTAGCAGGAGCTGCAGACTGAGAGCATCCCCGCCACGCCTCACCTGCAGGACACTGTAGCTCCTCTGTTCTCCTCCCCCTCCTTCCCTCCATCCTTGCCCCGTCCTCCCCCTCCTCCCTCTTCTCTCCATCTTTCCTCAGCAACAGCCACACCCAGCGTCCAGCTCTGCAGCCTGGGATCTCCTCTCTGTTCGCAGCAGAGAAGGCCGAAACAGTCACATTCAGAGCTCTGCAGCACCCAGTCACCATGCATTGATGCATGCATCTGTTGCACATCTGCTGCCAAGTGATGCTGCGCGAGTTTTAATCGGGATTTCCCCTCCCTGCGCGCCTATTGGAGGCTTTACGGTAGCTGAATTTGCAAGAGGGCTGGCCCTGCGGGCCCTCAGCGCTCTCATTGTGACTGCAGCTCCACTCACACACACACAAGGGCATTAGTGTCAGAGCCGCTCAGCAGCTTAACCCTGCAGGTAAGGCATGAACCGCATTGTTTACGGTTTTTTAATCAGAACGAAGACATTTTACTGGCGCAAACCTGCGGCTGTTGGGAGTTTGCAGCGCGGCGCTGTCTGGGGAGATGGGGGGGAAAAGTTTGTGAAGCAGCAGCGTGGAGTAATGTTGCGGCATGTGCAGCTATGTGGATTCATTATCGGCTGCGATTTGTTCGTTCAATCTGTTTTCTGTCTCACACGGAGCTTTAAAACAAAAAAAAAAAAATCGTTGAACTGGTTGTGATTCGGTGCCGCTGCTGCCCGCCTCTTTTGTTCTGGTCCACGCCTGCAAGGTGCTGAAAGCCGCCGGCCGGTGTTGGATCTCCCTGCAACATGTCAGTCCGCTTTCTGCTGGGAAGAGAAGGGAGTTTATCAAGGATGGATGGAAATGCGTTCGTCTGTGAGCTCATGATCTAGAAAGGTGCTGCCAGCGGCCATCCGCACTGGCCCTGCCCAGGAATCTTACCTGCTGCATCGGGGTCATTTGTCGTTTTTGCTGTGTTTAGCAGAAGGATTTAATGTGCCCTGACCCTTTCTGGTGCAGAATGATCGGAGAAAAACTTAGCTCGTCATATCACCCTGAGCCTACCGTCGTCATGGTGAAACATTGCGGTGGTGGTATTATGCTGTGTTTTCAGCTGTTACTTACGGTAACAGCTGATTGTACGTTGCGTTGGGCGCTGAAAACGCATTTTAAAAACTTTTATGTCAAAAAAAAAATAGAAAGATTTGAAAACCATTTAGGATTTTCAGAAATATGTAATTTTTTTTAATGCAGTTGGAGTGTCATTAAGACATGCTTGAATAAAAAGAACTCCGCTTGCGTTAAGCTAACATTAGCATTAGAGGACCGCTAGCTTCAATAGAAAATTGTACAAAAATACAATTAAAAGTAGTTTGACACTTACTAGACAATGCCAGAAATGGAAACATGAAAAAGAAAAATATCTGCTGCTTATTTATGTCTATGTACTGGCTAGCGTTAGCTCAACAGCACAGCTAGCCGTTGAGCTTTTTCAAATGCAGTAAAGAGTTCAACTGAAAATATATTTGCGGTAATTTTTCAGGTTACACTGAAAAATTAACTTCATGTGAACAAAAAGAGTATATTCAGTTTCACCAGTGTCGCTTTTTAACAGGATAGCACAGCTAGCTGCTACAGAAAATTGAAGAGGTGGTAGTTTAGAACCCCCATTTCTGACAAATTATTTTACCTATTGTGCTGTTTAGGACCAAGACAGAACTAAAAAGAAGAAATAAGACATAAGATTTTTGTATTTGTCATTATGTCTCTAGAATATAACGAAATTGGAGTGGCACCCTTGGTGATGAATCGATAAAGTCTTAATCAGTCGTAGATATTAAATCTCTTAATAGTGTTGCTTTCTAAGCTAGCATTAGCGCTGTGTGGAACACAGGAAAACACTACAAGAAGTCCAAAAAAGTTGATGTTTAAACTTTTAATGATAAAGTAAAATCATTTTTGAGCTGTAGCCTTATGCAAGAGTAATTTAAAAAAAAAAACAGCTTTTTTTTTTCTTAACCTGCTGTTCTAGTTTATCTACTAGCTAACATTAGCACTGCAGCACAGTTAGCTGCTGAAGGAAGTCCTGGTCAAAGCTAGCTAGCTGACTTAGCATAATGGAGATGCTCCATTGTGCTAACAATTAGCTTTGTTTAAAGGGAAATTTTAACTGCTTCATGCAGCGACGGTTCACAGCTTTCCCCTCCAGGACAAGATCCGGTGAAGATGAATTGTTTAGTTTTAAACTGTGTGACATATTTTATGGGGGGAATTCTAAGAAAAGAAATCAGATATATTTGAGTACAAGCTTTATTGAACAGCACTATACAAAATGGGAAAGACATGCATGCATTAATATTAAGACAAGCTGCATGGCAGGAACTGGGAATGAACTCAGCACTCTTGTCTACTTTCCCCATGTAACAGAGATTAAATGTTTCTCAACCAAATGGAAGCTGACTGAGGTCATTAGCTCAGCAGGCTAGCTGTGTATCAAGTTTTAGCCATAGCCCTCCTCCCGTCACCGCCAGATTGGGCTGAGTCTAATCGCCAGTGGGAGTAATTGAAATGACCCTAATCAGCACCAGCAGGTCGAGTCCACCTCCTACCTCCAGGGGTTTCTGTGTGGATGTTATTGACCCGAACATGTCAATGTGACGCCTCATGTCGGCTGTGGCGCACTCACATGCCGCCTATAGTCGAGGTAACTGGAGTTGCTGGTGGGTGGGTTTTGGTGCTGCAGTGTTGGGTCGTGTGTCGGGTCTCCTGCTGCTCTGAGGTTCTTTGGGCCTCAGGTGCTTAATGGGAAGTGGCAGAACTGTGCTTCAGGAGGTGATTAAGTCCTGACTGAGAGAGCAGTGTAATCCAATGTGGAGACGTCAGAGGAGCCAAACGGCACCCTGACCTGGATAACCCTTCACCTCCTTCACCTGCTTAAAGGGGATCTAAAGTTCACATTTTGCTCATTTTTATATTTCCATTTGGGTTTCTACTGCTTCTAAAAAAAAAATCAACATCCAGCGGAGTTTTAGGATTTGGCAGTAACTTCATTGTTTTTTGGTGTCTGGAAAAATGAGCCATTTCCCAAACCTCTGGAATGTAATGTCACACATCGGTAGGCGCTGATTTGTAATGCTGCCCGTTACCTAGCAACTCCAGTGAGTTCGGGCTTCACTGGAGTTTGGTCAGCTGCTTTTCTCGTTGTGTGCGCTGTACAACGGCTGCTGGAAAAGACAAGTGTTTTGTTGTCAACTTGCCGTCCAGAAACCACTCGCTGCATTCTTGTTGGTTGTGCAGGAGGCTCCATTTTTGCTCTTCAAAGGAGTTCAGACGAATGATTGCTCATCGCGTGCAAGTGTAAACGTTGAGCAGCTTATTTGGATTTAAAGTGACAGGAGGCCTCAAAACAGCCCAAAATAGGCAGAGCTGAGCAGACTGAAATCTCCTTATCTAAGAATAATTTCGTGCACAAAAAAAATGTGATGAACATAATCTGCAGCCCTCAGACCTATCCTAACATATTCAAGGATTAATTAAAGGTTATGTTTAAGATCAGCATCTCTAGACATAACCATAAACGCATAAATATTGGAAATAAAACCAGCTGATACGGTTAGCATTCCAAGGTGAATAAAACCCTGAATGTGCCATGTCCTTATCTGGCGCGAGGCTCCACCCGGTGACCTGCTGGCTTCCAGCACGGCCTCTCTAATCAGTCATCCACACTCTGCCTGCACCATGGCTGACTGGCGGCCACTTTCCCCAAAACCAGCCCCGACAGCCAACGTCGCATTTCATTCCTCACGGATGATGACGCTCTCCGACAGAAAGGACTCTCTTTCTTTCTCAATATTCTCTGAGGCTTTCCCGATCTCATTGGAGTTTTTTTTTTTTTTTTTTAATTACTTTAGCCTTGTTAGGCAATCGGCGAGCTCCTGCAGTTGCTTGTACATGAGACGCTGCAGAACGGAGAACAAGTCTCCTGAGAGCGGAAGGCCTGGCCTGGCCCGACCGGACTCCAGGAAGCTCCAAGCGACGGCCGCGCTTCCTCAAAACTAGCTTTCTCTGTTTTGGAGAAAAGCCGAGCTATAACAAGAAGTTTATGTGTCTCCGTCGCTGTGAGGTAATTGCGTATCATTCGGTTTTTACGCACTCTGTGGTTTCACAGCCCTAATTGAAGCGGAGAGCTGCCAGCAAGCGGCTGCTGACATCTGATGGTTAATGTTCTGCTGGCGCCTGTTCGTACACTTTGTCACTTCCCGGCCGCAAACTTCTCTTTACTTTTAGATCAGAGGAACATTTTCTGAATGTTTTGCTAATAAAAGACCCTTTCAGTCCAATGCTCCCAAGTCACAATCCGTCTCAGCCAAGTTAGTCCTCTTGTGTGAAGCATGGTGGTGGTAGCGTCATGCTATGGGGGAGATTTTCCTCATGTCGGCGCTAAATACAGAAATAAAACGTGGAAGAAAACCTGTTGGAGGATGAAAAAGATCTAACTTTCTTTGAAAACGAAACCTTTTCCTTCCACTTTGGAGTTATGTGGGACTTTGTGTTCTTTGAACTCATAAAACCCCAATAAAAACCTTTTGAATGTATGTGGTTAAATCCTGACATGATGTGGAAAAGTTTCCTACGATGCACTTCATGTACAAGTTAGTTTTGAAGGGACAGTAATATTTTTTGGATCTTAACCAATAAAAAAAATGAAGCTAACTTGGCTCTGTTTCAATAATAATATTCTGTATATAGTTTTAAAATAACCCAAACTGATGTGTTGTATGAGCCTTTGTTGCTTTCTTGCGCTATTTTTTATTTATTTTTTTTCCCCCACAGCCCCATTCTTCATTTTGTTTCCATGTCTTTCCGTGTTTTTCCATGTAGCCTGCGGTTTTGAAGATTCCTCCTGGGAGTCATAACTTTCCTCCCCTCAACATGTCCATCAAACCCCGAGCTATTTTGGGCCTCTTGTGACCCAACAGAGAGTGGGAAGAAACCGCGAACGAGCCGGGTGCCGTTTCCTGCGTGGGCCGCGGACACGGCGTTAGCCTAGCGCTCAGTTATCGGCCGAGCTACGCAGGGTTATGGTTTCCAGATGTGAAAGCCCAAACAGCTGGGTTGTTTTCCTCCTTATCCTTTGACAAACTTCAGGTTGGCAGCTTCTTTGCTCCAACACATAGAGCGGTGTGTCCTGGAGGACTCAATGAGGCTCTGTGAAGCAGTCCAGCTAGCACCGAGCGGCTAGCAGCTTCCACCACGCCTTAGTGGCAGGAGAACCGTGGAGATAAATCCCACAGGGATGCGGGGCTAAATTGCTTTTCATGGCTGGAAGCTTTAACATGTCCTGACTGTGTTGGCGTGCGTGGTTGAGTGCATCTGCTGGTCAGGGTCGAATTTTAGGATGAATGGGATTCCCAGAGTCATGGGAACGTCGGGGATGGCTCTGAGTGAAACATGGAAACAGATGGAGGTGGATCAGTTGAGATGCAGTGGTTAATCCTTTAATGTGTTATGTTGAAACTCGGCTCCTACAGGTTAATATGACAACACTTTTCCGGCATCTAAGTTTGCAATGAGTTTATGATGGATATTTTCTGTATTTTGATGGAAAATTGACAAAGAAAACCATCAAACTTGTTTTCATTTTGGGCACAAGCCAGAATCTGATAAACAAATGGTTAGGCCTGTATTTTCTTAAAATTAAATGATAATTAACAGTTTTTCACATCAATCAATCCAACCAGGATTTCATTTTTTATTTTTTTTTTGCAATAAATTGCTAATTAAAAATTTTTTGCATGGAATTTTGCAATGTTTGCACTTGTACGATGATAAATTTGACTTTTTTATTACTCGCAAATAATAAATAACAGACTAGAACTTGACATCAAGTAACGCAGAGGCAGAAGTGTAGATGTAAAACATACCGCCACCTTCAGGTGGGAGTTGGCATCAATTAACATCAATGTTTTTGACCATTTTTCTGGAAAACCTTCAATTGGCCGATTTGTTGATTTTACCCTTAGCAAAACCGGGAGTACTGACTACTCTAATTTGGCGGTACACAGATAGAAACCACTTTAATTTGATTAATAAAATAATAGTTAAGCACACAACTGTTACCTTGAAGGTTCTATTCGTGCGTACCTCAAGAGTCTAGAGGGCCACATACACAGCTATGGCTTTAAATAGTGGGATAACGTAAAAAGCCTGCTCACATCTTTTTGCATTCTCTCTCAGTCTTCCTCCATACGGATCTCAATCAGGTAAAACCCAGCGGTCGGGTTGTTTTCTTTTTGATCAGCCCTAATTGGTGATCAGTGGGTCTAACATCTCTGTTGACGACTGCCTGTAAAAATGGCTGATTTCTCCGTTTCTCTCCGTTTTCGTATTCTTGTGGGACACCGTTCGCATTTTGTTTTCAGGCGCTCCCCTTGTGAAGTATGCGACGGACTAATTAAAAGAGGAGACTGTTGGTCTGATTTAACAAGCCTCCTCCAGCCCGGATGGACGGGCCGTAATGAGTTGTTTGGAAGCACTGACGGTGCCCACGGCTTTATTGGGGCCATGGAGGGGCCCCCCTCACCATGGGAACCTCTGCCATGGAAACCAGCCCCTGAAAGGAATGACCCCTTCCAGTACCACTGTGTGGATCTCTGTGTTGCTGGAGACAAGCGTTCTTTTCTTTACAGTTTGACCTGGGAATACACAGAGTAAAACTAAACCTTTGACCTCTTGCAACATCGAATTCCTCTGATTGGTGCTTCTACGCTCGAAATCCTTCAGTGAACAACCTCAGATGTTTGGTTTTTCTGGTCAAGATTATGATTAATGCCAAGCAGAAGTGAGAAGTATAGTGAATTTTCCGCCTCAGGTCCCCTCGTTGAACCAGCCAGCGTAAACCTGGGTAAGAAAAGCAGCCTCTGATTTTCATTTTAGAGCACTAGCAGATGTCGCGGGTGTAGAAATGTCATTTAACTCCACAATGAGTTTGATTAGTCAAAGATTTCAAGCTTTAAAATTCAAATTCATTAACTGGGTTTTCATGAATTCATATTGAAAATATGTTAGGGCAAAAAAAAAAGAAGTACATTTTAATTTTTAAAAACTGTTTTTACGCCTTTAAGAGCTCATTTAGTACAGTAGCGGTAAACACTGAACACTTGAAAGGTTTTGCGTTTCTGCCAGGCCCCTAACCTTCCTGAAAGTTTCCACATGACTCAATGTTTTGCTAGTTTTGCATGTGCGTGAATGCGTTTTAATTCGATTACAGTTGGTAATTTTCCCGTGTCAGGCAGGGAAACCATCGAGATGTCTCCATGGTTGGCTGAGCTCAAGGCATGGGGGACTGAAAGAAGCGGATTTACCTCGCTGCCGACACCCGCACCGCGTTGCAAGTCCAAACATTTCCGACGTGAAGTTCAAAGCTGAGATCGAGTTCGCTCTGATGTTATCTCAGTCTGTCTTGTCTGCAGCAGCTCTACACCTGATTGACATCTCAGGCTTGTTTACCTGCTGTTCTGGCTTTAAGGTAACATCCGGACTGAAGCAGGGTGGAATCACCGGAGTGAGGTTCAATCCTCAGCTTCCTCCGGTTTCCAGTTATTGGTTTGAACCTTGAGCTCACCGATACCCACCGCAGGGAAGCGGTGAGGGGCCGAGGGGCCGCCCGTGGATCTGCGGGGGCCCCTTTCAGATGCTAATCTGACGCCATCTGCTTGTTTAGCTCACAGGGCGGTTGATGTTCCAGCACTTCCCTCTGTACATGGATCATTAAAGAAAGGTGTTCCTCTTCCATCCAGGCCAGAGGGCCCCCATCAGGGACCCCATCCAACCCAGAAGGCCCTCAGTAACAGGCCTGTTCTTCTGCTTGACCCCTCCATCGCCAGTCAAAGGGCTCTCCGCCAGAGGACTAAATCACTGCCGGGGCGGTTTGTCGAGGGTTGCTCCAAACTGCCGACTGATCAAACGAAGCAGATGTGATTTACACAAAACTTTTGACTTGTTGGAGTCTGGCTCCCCCTCAAGTGGGAGTGGGAACTCTTCTCAGGCTTGTTTTCTGCCTGGCTGCACCTCAGCGGGTGTCTGTGTGGGTTTGGATGACATAACCGAGCAATTTCTGGCAACAACTGCTGGAACCCGTTTTGGTGTTTGGTTATAACCACCTGAATGAAGCCAAACTGTGGTTTTCATCAGTCAAAGGAGACTACTACGGGAACTCTGTGGCTTTTAATAGCTAATTTTAGCCAAGAGTGAACCTAATGGCACTTTCCAATGTTCCCAAGCTTATATTGATACTTCTTTTTTGTTTTATTAATTTAGGGAACTGCAGTGACTTCAGTAGTCTTAGTTTTCTATCTAGGTGCTAATTAAAAGAAACCAAAAGTTTAAGACAAGTCTCATCGGGACTCGGAGCCGTTTTTGCGTGACCATTTTGTCTAGCCAAACCAACTTAGAGCGACTCCTGCTGGTACATAACGGTTGCCGTATTTACATAACCACATTTCCATACAGTTCAGCTAGCAGGTACATTTGACAGTCATTGAGAACTAAACCTTCCTTAGCAGACGAGTTTCAAAAATACAAAACAGTGGCGGGGCAAACCTAAACTGTGAAAAAAGTATTACCCGGTCAGTGTTGGTTAGTTGAAAATACATGTAACCCATGTTGAATCTGTCCTTGTCAGAAACTGGCTGAAGTTGGCCTAAAACAAGGTTACGATTTACCAGGTGGCTGTTTTAGGCTCTCAACTACATGCAGACAAACGCATCAATCGTTTCGCATCAATCGTTTCGTGAACGATGAAGAAAATATGCGTCCAAAGAAAGCGCTACGGCGGGCATGTCGGTATAAACACCGCCACAGAGCAACAGCGAATGGTGCCAAGTCATCTTTTCGAACAAGACGCACGGGAACATGAAACCGGCGATTTGGAGCGTTTCAACTCTGGGACACCAAATTCAAAAACACCAAATCTGCGTGAACGCACAGCTTGAACGACAAAACACCTTAACAGATACACATAGTCTTTTTTTCTGTTTGGATGAGGGATTAGACAAATGAAGGTTAATTAGAAAAAAACACACTGTGATATAAAAATCTGATGTACAATATTAATATTGCCGTTACTTTTGATAACTGATATTTACCGATATTATCTTTTCCTGCCTTACCACACCGCCAACATTGCTACTCTGCTTCAGCCAAACGACGCAGCTTTTCTGATGGGACGTTAATGCCGATCTCGTGCGTCCAAAGATAAAACAATACACAAAGATTTAAAATGAAGTTCAACTCCTATGAAGTGTTTACGTAAACTAATTAGGCCTACAGATGGAAAGATCTGAAGATTAGGGACGAAGAACATTTCTAATTAAAAAAGACAGAGAGACCGCATGAAAAATGTTTATTTATTCATGGCCAGATGGGTTTTTTTTTTTTTTTTTCTCTGGTTGTTCAGTAAAACCAGTTTAGACATAAATAAAGAGAAAGTGTAAATAACTATGACTGATGTAAAGCTTCTCTGCTTTGATGACAATGTCTCCCTCCGCTCCGTCGGTACAGAGCTGATATAAACAGGAAAGTCAGTCCTCTCTGATTCCCGCCGCTAACTGTTTGCAGCCCTGTGGTTCTCCAACACGGGGAGGCTTTTTACCGGCGGTAGCTCGGGTTCTCCGGCTCGGCTATTCCCCGCGCTGGGGCGGCATCCCCCGTCGGCACACACATAAACCAGAGCTGGAGCGATCCGAGAGACGCTTTAATCTGCTGCCACATCAGAGTAATGAAAACGCAGGACGCTGGGTCTGGTCGAGCCTGCTCTGCATCATTCCGTCTGCATGTGTTTCTGCTTTGGCGTCTGGCCTGGCTGCGTGAAGCCAACGCGACAGACACGCAGTCGGTCTGGAGGGAGCGCTGACGTGTGCGTTGACGGGGACGCCGCAGCGCAGGAACCCACCTGGCTCGGACTGGGTCAGCACTTTTCTGGCCATGAGTAATGAAGGACAGGCTGACGGGAGACGGGTCTGATGCCAGCACGATTTCAGGCCCAAACTTTATTCACCAAAGACTAACATAAAATTATGAGAAAAAAAAACAAAAATACGTTTTTGATTGCAGTTTAACATATGGAACAATAAAAGATTTTAGAAAAACTTCAGGAGCATTTGTCTTGCTTAAATGAGACGACACTAATCTTCTATCAGTAAACGAAAAAGCATCGTGTTTTTGCTCTGAAGTGGGTTGCAAAGTGAATTTTTACAAACATTTTCAGCGTGAGGTTATGCAGTCGCCCGGGGGAAACATCAATTTAATTTTAGGTGTGAAGGTTGCTGGAGTCACACTTTGTCCTTCCTTCTACGAAACCTAGTGAGGTAAAGATGCTTATCTCTAAAGAAAACATGGCTGCCTGTCTGCAGATTGATAACAGTCATGTGAAAATACTTGAAAAAGTGCAGACAGATGAGATAAAAAAGTAGAACGTTGAGAGAGACAACCCCGGCATTCGTGACTTGAAAGGTATCCAGCGGGCGTGGTAGTATCGTGGCGTGGGCTTAGAGTCCAGAAACTATACTGGAAGTTTCTGGGGAAATGTTGGAGAACGTCAAAGTTCCAGTTACTTCTGCTGCGGTAAACAACGTCGGGTTGGTTCACGAAAACGTAATTAGCTCGAGTGCTGCGAAACGAAGGAGTTCGTCGTTTGTGGGCGTCGTTTGCGTGTCCAATTTATGAGCAATTTGGTCAGGAAAAAAATTTTCATTAAAATATTTAACCTATTAAAACCTGTTTGATAAAGTTCTCAAAATGAACCATCTTTAACATATAATTCCCTTAAAGTCTAAATTTCCAGAGAAAGTTTACATTTTGTAATTTTTTTTGCCCCTTCGCAGTTCTCCAGCTCTAGTTTTATTATTATTTTCCTCTTTTGAAGTCAGTTCTTGGTTTGTTAAAATAAATGACAAACTGTGTCATACTTGTTACTTTTTTCATTAGATAGCAAACAATATGAAATGAAAACAGACTCTATCCACTCCAGCTTTGTTGTGGACTAATTACATTTCCGAATTCCCTCTTCCTACGCCACACTTCGTCATCACCGTCCTTGGGCCTCTTTTTTTGTCTAACTCTATTTCCAAATCGAACCCGTAACTATGGTGATTTAGCTTAGTGTCAAGGAAACAAAGTGCTGTTGTTGCAGTGCACACCTGCAGCCCGCTCTGCACTCTGCGAACTATCGGCAGCATTTTCTTTTTTCCCCCCCTTCCCCATATCCATTAAATTTCCATATTCTCAAGAGAAGCGGCGAAGTGAGGCGGACACTTTGAGAAGTTTCGGCTCACATTGAGCTTCGGACCCAAAGCTTTCGGGTTCCAGAGGATAATCCTGCCAAATCTTTTTAGTTTCATGTTCTGCAGCGGGACATAAAGGCAGATCTGAGTTTACAGCGGGCCACAGCCGTAATCGGACAGACATGTCCTGAGCTGCAGCTGGCTTCAAGCATGGAAACGTCAAACTAAGTTACTGGTGAGTGACCTCACCCTCCAGTCGCTGAAGCACAGGAAGTCATTACAATCCAACCTGGACTTTTTGCTCAGTGAGAGCATCAATAGATATTGGAGTTTGGTGCAGCTTAGTGATATAAAATCGCACGTTTTAAAGTAAGCAGCGTCCTGAAGAAGCATATTTGTAGGACGGCTTGCTAGTGGAAACGGAAGAGTGCATTTGAGCCAAAAAAATCTCAGAATTTCCAGAAGAAAACTTGGAAATTTATCAGATTCGAAAGGCGAACATTTTTGATTATTGACACTCCAAAATTTCCAACTTTTTTCTAGAAAATTTAAGAGATTAATCTCAAAATTTCAGATTTTTTTTTTTTTTTCTTGCAAATATTTTACTTTGGAAGCCCTGAAATTTCCTTCTTCTTTCTAAAAGAAATTCCCATAATTGCAGGTTTGTTTTATGGAAATGTACTCCTCATTTTTTCTTTTCTATCCATAATGGCCCAAATATGCCGTTGGGTATTTCACATGAGGTTGTTTTTCAAGAGCAATATTTGTGTTTGTGGCGCTATAAATGCTGTGCCATGCAGTGACTGTCCCGCAGAACAATTTACCACCTAAAAATAAGTAATAGTTTTTTAAAAAACACAATCTTTATCGCGATCACAAACATTACCACAAAATATCGCACAAATAGCGTCCCCTACTGGACGCTGCTTAACAACGCCCATCCTCACCTCGTCCTGTCCTGTTGACAGATGTGAGGAGATTCCAATATGTCCGTCCTCTGAGGGATTCAGGATGTGTCCATCCCCCTCCTTCCTCCATCTAGCCGCTCACGCTGACCACAATATTGCTGTATCACTTACAGTAATAGCCGGCACTCAGAGTACTCCAAGGTGAAAGCCTCGCTGAGAAGCTTCCTGTCCACACAGGAAATCTGGTCAAACTTGACCTCCTGTGTTTGCCGTTTAAGAGGCCTTCTGTTTGCGATGATCGATTGGTTGCGTTTCCCTGCACGATCACTTAGCCTGCAGATCATTGCTAAAAGGATGGCAGCGCTGTCTTTTATCTTAATATGTCATGTCACACAGTTCATTTGTAGAAAACCTTCTGTGTTTGTCATGCTAATTTTCATGCCAGATGAAGATAACCTGAGCATCTTCATGCTTCCAGATTAGCCACATTGTAAGATTTTTGGGAATCAACATTCTGTAAAAAAAAAAAAAATCACACCACTGCATTTGAGACCAGTTTAAAGCAGACATATCATGCTTTTAAATCTTTCATTTCCACATTCCAGTTGTTCAGCAGTGGTCTATATAAAGCTGACCTGTGACACTTTGGTCTGAATTGCTGGTTCTTGTAGCTCCTGGTCTGACAGCAACTCGTTTTGACGCTGTCCCTTTAAATGCAAATGAGGCCCTTCACACCACGCCCAGCCCTCTAGGTCACAGAGTGTCATACGCCGACTCATTCAGTCATTTTTGTTTGATAACAGAGATATAACAATTGTCTAATGGCGCAGAAGAATCACATTTGGATTATGTTTTCCCCAAGACGGCATAAGCAAAGCCAAACTGTTTATGTAATATCATTAAAAACGGGCAGTACAGTCCTGCCTCAAGAAGCTAACAGCTAGCACCCTGCGCTAACTGTAGCTGAAGGCACGATGCTACTGCTAGCAAATCGATAGCCAAAACTGCATTTTTAATTTCCTCCTGGTATTATTGTCTGACAATGAAATTATATTATCTGAAGCATAGAAGTGTTTTTAAAAAAAAGCATAAAAAGAAGTAAGGCAGATTATTTGCTTGAGAAAGTGGGTGATTTAAATGAAAACATCACTAAAACACTTGTTAAATAAACCGAAATGCTAACGGAGCTGTAAATATTGAACACAGTCGGAGGTAAACAAGTCTAACCTGTAGCTTTGAGTCCAATAAAAACATGGCTGACAGCCATACAAACACACCAGCAGCAGTAACGCATTATATGAAACGAGTTGTAGTAGAAGCCATAAAAAATATCTATTAATTTTACAACTGGGGAGCTTATATTTCTATATCCCACTTGTTATATGATGGTTTATCAATATCAGATATCGCTTTAACTAGTTTTCTTATTGTAGTCTGAGTTAGTGCTTAATCTTTCAGACATTTCCCATGAAGCCTAAAATTGAATAATTGGTTTCAAAACAATAGGAAAATATGAATAATTGCCGTTTTCATAAAACACAAATGGCTGATGGTTTCCCGGCCAACAGAAATGTGACCTTCAGAAATAAACGGTTTGTTGTGACATTGCGTTGCCACCTGAACCCGGCCCAATCAATGTGATCACACTGTATGGAACGAAAATGCAAAATATTCACTAATAATTGCACATATGATGAGCAATTAGAGTACAAAGTGGTTTTTGTGCCATTGGGGAATGAACAAAAAGCTCCGGATGTTTGGCTGGCCGTGTCCTTGAGTTACATAAACGATCCTCTCCGAGATAAATGGGCGAAAACACACAGAGCACTTGTTTGGTAGCAGCTGAGGGTCCGCTCTCCATAAAACATGGCCGACAAACCACAAGACATTCATCGCGAGGGCGGTGCTTACTCTTTTCCCTCCGTCAAACTGAGCCAAACATCAACTTGTGCTCCCAGTCGTCCCAGCCATGACTCACTGTGGAAGGATGGGGAGGAAAAGTGCTGACTTGATGGTTCTGGAGGCTTCGCCATGCAGCGCCTGAATGGCTGCTAGCTGCGTCTCGGAGAGGAGTGTATTTATTGTTCACCGGTGTCAACGCTCCACTGCCTGTTGGCATGTGGTGCCGTTGACCTGCCGTGCCAGGATGTGGGCTTTTCCTGGCGTATTTCGTCAAGCGAGCGTTGTGTTGACGTCCATCCTCCCTCCCTCCCTCGCTGCAGCTGGCCTCTGCTGTCTGTGATGGATTCCAGAAAACTCCCGCTCTTCCCTCGGCGACACTCGTCTCTCCTCCAAACTTTAGACGCGCGGCACGGCGTCGTTTGATTCTGGAAAAAAAAACAACAACCAGTTTCCAGCTAATATTCAGCTCCGTTTGATTCAATTAATCTTGATGTCTGTCCGGTCCTCTGTAGCGGATTTAGGGTCTGACCACTGCTGCCCGGATCTCAGTGCTTCCTGTGAAGGTGCTAATTTAAAACAGATGGCATGTGGAAGCATCGTTCAGATTAGCCAATAATAGGAAGGGATTTAGAATCAGGGAAGTAGTTAGGGCAAATTACCTTTTCTCACAGGTAGCCTCACCTTTTAGTATGTTTTTTTTTTTTTTCTTTACTGCATTTCCCCTAAAAATTAGACTAGATTTATAGGTACTGTAAAACTGCTTTAGTGGTTTAGCATACCGAGTTTGCTCTCAAAAAAGTTTCACATTTATGGGTAGCGTCCTCTAACGAGAGATGTGGGACTCCACTCCAAACTTTACTCAGTCTGGAATTTTCTCTGGCATTTTATGCAAGAGAGTTAAAAAAAAACAACATGTGGCCCAGGAGTACTTTTAATTAGGTGATTTTTTTTTTTTAAATTACATTTTTCAGAAAGCCATTTTCTCCAGCTACATAAATGCTTTTTCGACTTTGGTGATATTCGAGTGCGGGTAAAATTGACGGTGAACGTCGTGCTCAAAGTACGGTAACTTTCAGAATTCCTATTTTTAGGTTTTTATTATAAGGAGTTCATTTCAAATCTTAGAGAAATAAACAACATGTAGCATAAGAGACTTGTGCCCAAGGAAATCTCTGGATAATAATTTCGGTCTAATTTTTTTAGGTTTACTTGTAATGTTTCCATGTCTCGTACAGGAGCCTGTGTTTCAGTTCAGAGCTGGTTGTAGGGGCGACTTCAAAGCACCAGGCTACACCCTGTGGTTAGCGTAAAGTCAGACACACCGCCCGGCAGACTGCTAATATATATACAACACTCTGTAAATCTAAGACTGGCACACGCCCTCCCACGTGCGCATTCCTATTGAAGTTCATCATACAGACACGTTCCCTTGGAGTCACTGCGTCCGTCCGTCACCCTGCACAGCGCTGAGCCTCTTCACTTCCTTCCTATTTCTTTCTTTTTTCCTCAAAACTATTTTAAACAGGCCTCTGAGGCGTATTTCACATATGAGGAATTTCCTGTGTTCTGCTACTTTTGAACGACGGTCCAAAAGTAGCACTCGGCAGGCCGTGGAAGTGTTGGAGGATCATACATGCATATGTTCATATTGATGAGACAACATGAACAACCAGAAGGATGTGAGGGAAAAAGGACTTCCAATCCATGCCTTTGACTATTTTGTCCATTTAGACATTTCAGGCAGTTTGTCACGATTTTGATTTTGATTTTGACCAGCTGGTCTTTCTCATTGTGTGATGCTCACTTTTGACTAATGGACCGCCTGTTATTTGCTCTCGACAGTAATTGCAAACTCAAAAAGCAGCGCTTTCATAAACCACTTAGTCTTTTTATTTATTTATTTATGTATTTATTTTTTTTAACGCTCTTGGGAGCTTTTCACAATCGGCGTTGCAGTTGAGCACGGCTGTCGTTGTGCCTTTCAGAGATAATTGCGACGACATAATGAAATCGACCGTTTCTTTTAAATCAATATTGAGGCCAAGAGAGTTACGCTTGTCCGTAATTTTACGGTCAAGGTAAATGATGCGCAAAAATCTTTTATTAATACACCATTGTTTGTAATCAAGCCTGCACAGAAGATGTAGGCTGAAAATAAAAGGGTGCCAAGGACAGATACCTGAGGTACTCCACAAGTCTACTGAGTAATTAATGATGTACAATTAAGTGTGCGAGTAAAGGTGAGGTTTTATTAGCAGTAGCTGTTAATATCTTTCTTATAAACATTAACTAAGCCTATGTATTATCAGTTTTTAGCTATATTCAAACTCGCAGTGTGAATAAAGAACGTTAAAATGCCTTTGAAGCTTTCGGTCGGTTTGATAAGAACCTTTGTCTGATTGACAAAATGAGTAAAACAATATTTCTTCGAGTATTTCATAGTGTATAATAGTAAAATCAATGTGGTACTCTGTTATTCTAAATCAGATTAGGTCAGAAGTGGAGTTTAAATCAAGAGTAAAGGGTACCAAGGACACACACCAAGTCAACTTAGTTATTGATGACATAATGAAGAGTAACAGGGTTTTAAGTTTTAAAAGTAAATCTCCCACAGTATATCAACTTTCTTTCCCCGAGGATTGAAAAGAAATCATCATATTTCGACTAATAACTGTTAAAATATAAAATAAACCTGTTGATTTTAAGATTGCTACTTAGCAAGTGGGTCACAAAGCAAACCCTTCATGTGAGAAGTCTTTCAAAATAAACAACGTTTTTTTTGTTGTTGTTGTTTAGCTCATTCTTTCAGTTTTACCATCTAGCAACATGATAGTTTCGTCTAAGACGTCTCGGTGAAAAATATTTATCTTGGAAAATCTGTTTAACTTCACCAAAGCCGTTGGAGATATTTGGTTACTCTAGCCGTGACAAAAAAGGAGGATTTTTAAAAAAAACTTTTTGTTTGACGAATTGCGGCAAAATCAAACGGTTTCGGGTCAGCTGTCGTGTGTCTAAAATTCTGTCCGAAACACTCGTAAAGCTGAGTAACAAACAGTAAGAAACATGATGGAGAATATTATTTGTCAGTTAATAATAAATACTTTGGCCATGGTTTAAATAGATTTTGAGTGAAAACGCATGACCTTCCCGTGCTTTGATGAAAGACCATAACTGATGAGAATATGTGCCTCCTGTGTGGCCTGAGTATTTCCTAAGCTTCGAACAACGCAGTGCAGATCCGGTTAATTCAATCTCTCAAGTCTAAATTAAATCTAGCTTGTTTTAAACAAGCAGCCAATCAGATGAGGGTATTTTTCCCATCCATTCCTGACCAAAACAACAGGCAATAGATTTTGTGCTGCTGTCCTGTTTAAATGCATTGATCAAGTCCCCATTCTGCCTGCCAGTACTGGAGATTACAAGCTTCCAGTCTGGGTGACGGCATTAGTACGGGGCCAACTTTAAGCCTTGCAGTCAAACACACTGCAGGGATGCTAACCTCTGCTGTTAGAGAACACAACATGACATTAAAGTTTGTCTCAATTACATCTAATTCAGACATAAACCAAGTTGGAATGTAATAAACCAGCTTTCTAAGCTCATTAAATGAAATACTGTTGTACCAGAGCACTTTGTTTTTGGCCTTGATTATACCCAATCATCCACTTTTATAAGTTTAAGTTGATGAAACATGGCTGTAACCTGGTGGTTAGAACGTGTAATCTACTGTGTTTTTCTATTCTGTCTGGAAATTTAAGGAGTTTAAGAGTTTTCAGGCTTAGTAAACTGCGGAAAAAAGAGCTCAAGCATGTTTGTTTTTCCATCCGTACATCATCCATCCATCCATTTCCCATTGTTTGTGGTATTAGCAGGTATGTAACCTCTGACCTCTGTGAACAGGACAGGGAGTTGTCCGTATGTGGTTGTACCTTTGACTTGAAGGATTCGCTTTAGTCTCCGTGGTTTCTGTCCGGCTCAGTGAAACTCATCCGGCACTAAAGCTGCATTTTCAGACAGCCCGAGTCATGGTTTATCAGGTGAGGCTTGGTGACAGCTGGGCAGGCTTTGCTTCATCTCCACAGCCGTCCTCCATCCTGCCTGAATACAGAATGAGGTGCAGTATTAGTCAGCACCTTTCTGTGTTCCTGTAGAGCAGATGAAGCGTAATGTGTTGCCCTTCGCACAGCAGCGCTTGAATTTCAGCCTCTACAGCACTCTCCAGTAAGACTTCTGGACATTTCTATTGATTGGTTGTTTGGAGAATTTAGGCTGCGGGATCAGACACAGAAAATGTTCTGACGTGCAGGAAAATGAGCCGGCCCAAATCTGGATGAGAGGGTCATCATACGTGGATGTTCGGGGATGATCCAGTCAGCTAATCCAGATCTCAGAGGGTTGGGGTCCGGCCAGGGCCAGACTTTTCTCTCCAACTCATCCCCCAGCACATCAGCAGCTGGCCTTGACCTGCAGGTCTGCTCTGTTTGTTGACAGTCCTGTTATGTTCTGGCAGATTGGCATTAGCACCGCTAGCATCTGCTGCTTGGCGATTAGATGTTAGCTGCCACGTTTTACTTTCCGTCTGGTCTTGATGTCTAATCGGCAGAGACGGGCAGCGGCCCAGAAGATGGCAGGACAGGAACCAGATTTTCTGTTTCTCTCAATACCTTCACATTTCGTCTCATTTTTTTGAAAAAGGTGGCATCTGACAGTCACCGTTTTAAACTTGTGCGTTCTTTAACCTCAATGCTGACAGCTTGATTATAGTCTCTCACCAGTGGTTGTTTCTGACAAGCTAATAGAAGATATGAAGCAGCAGGTCAGCCATTTTCTCTCTCTCCCTCTAATTTTGAGGCGCTTTTGGAGGCCTTAGGACTGCTTCCTTTCTGATTCAGTGTCACGTCAACCTCAGCGGTCTCTTGGCGATGGATGATGAAGTGCAGAGTGCCTCTTAACGTCATCCTTGACCTTACAGGTTTGATTTGGTGGCTCAGGCTGCCAGTAAAGGCATAGAAAAAGCTAAAGCAAAATGTTGTCTGTTGCTTTCTTCAACAGATAATATTACAGAGATTTCCGAGAGCTCCTGAGCAACGGCCCCTTCGTTGTTCTTCCATCGGCAACATTTCCCACCGACATAGTTTCCCTTTTTAGCAGTTGGGTTGATTTGGGGGGCAAACCTTGTTGTTCAGGCTGCGGGTCAACCTTACAGAAAAAACACTGCCTGACTGACAGCAATGTGCTAGTGTTTTTTGTTACAGTGGTGTGGGTAAAAGCAGATGTAGGAGGTTTCTGATTCATTTTAATTTTAGAACAACACGAGTAAGCTCAAAAAATTGACCTCATCTACAGAGCTTCAGCTACGAGAAGCTAAGAAGCTTCTATTGTTATTTGGGGAATTTTCTGACCGTCCAAAGCCAGAGTCTGAATTAAATGATAAATTCATGCAGCTCTACTGCTTACACGTTGGCAAAATAAACTCGGGTTTACACTTCCGGTTGTTTTAAATGTTTTTAATCATTGCTTTCACCATGGCTAGTTTAGGCTAGCGACTAGCCTAAACTAGCCATGTTTAGGCTAGTCGCTATTTCCTTGTAGCCGAATCTTAATGATTGAAGATCAACACGTCTTTCATGAGTTGCATTTTCTCTTGTCCGTCTTATTGTGCAAAGTGACTAAGAGATATTAGTCCGGCTGAAACAATGAGGGAAAAAAAATTGTTTTTTGTTACTCTGGCCACTGCTGGTTTGGTTAAAACAACAATTTTTTTGACAATTAAAATTCCTCACATTAAAGTCGATGAATTTGACAATTCTGTAGGTTCTCCAAACTAGTTTCAGCTGGTGACAAACCGCCTCTGTGTGCTAATAAAGGCATAAACCAGTGGAGCTGAATTCTCTGGGTTTTTTTCCAGTTTTCCCTTGTTCTTCCTCCAAACTTCTGATGCCTCTGCGTTCATTTCCAATGACATCTTTAGTGGTGCAGGTGATGGATAGCTGCAGCACGACGGGGGCTCTATAAATAAACCCTCCTTCATCTGGTTTGTGGTTGCAGGAGCGAGCAGGACTCTGCGGCTCGCAGTCCTTTCTGGTTTGGACGGTTTGCCTGTGCCGCTGCGGCCTCTGCAGCCTCTCTCTGCCTTTGTCTCAGCTCTGCTGCAGCGCCCGGCCCTGCCTGCAAATGAGCGCCATCGACAGAGCGATTATTCAGCACGGGGCAAGTCCTACACCCCATGTTGCGCTCCTGCCGCATTCGCTGTCATGTTTGGATGCTTCCCGCATTCACAATCTGAGCGCCTTCAGGAGCAGAAACGAAAATAAAACGCTCTTTGTGGAGGTTTCAGATGCAGAAGGAGGTCTTTCATCTCTAGGCCCCCCCCACCATCTCCAGTGTCCCCTGGGGGCTGGGTGAGCCTCATACCCCTTTCAAATATGAATTAATGTCTAAAACATGAACATGTTTCTGGTGCTCAGACATGGCTGGAACCCAGCATCCCCAACCCCCATCGGCGTGATGCTGCCTTCAGCCCCAACTGTTGGTGTGTACGCTGGTGGAGGGGATGTGATTGGCTCGCTCTGGTTTTATGTGTGTGTGTGTTGGTGGAGGAAGTGTGTAAGCTGCAGCAGTGTGCTCTCGCCGGCTCCGGTAGCCGGTGTAGAAAACATCCGTCATCTCAGCGAGAGCGGCGCTGCCCCGATGACTCCGGCTCCCGCTCCTCTGCCTCCTTCTCATCCGTTTGTTTCTTTTTCTCCTCTCTCTGCAGAAGCCGCTGCCCGCCCACCCGCCAGCCCCTTCAGCCCCTCGCTCCCCACGCCAAAAACTGGACCCGCCTCACCAGGTAAGCTGCTAAAAGCAACTGCGTTCAAATCATGTAGAATATGCATGTAAATCCCCCCCCATCACCCTCCCCCTACACTTTTTGTCCCTCAGGGCTTTCTTTTCTTCCCACCTTTAATTTCAAATCAATATTCCTTCTTTGTCCTCTTTCTTTTGTTTGCAGAAATTCAAATTTCTCAGGATATTTGCAGCTATTGAAAACAATTGAGCTGATGTTATGATAAACCCAGGGTTCTGGATTTTTTATTTATTTATTTTTTGCTGACCTTTAGTCTTTGAGACGCTCTCTGTCTAGACAACACAGATTATTCAGCCACTAGCGTGCCGTGAGAGCATATCTCGGGATATCTAACACCATTAGCTGCTTTATTTTTAAGACATCTTAGCTTGCGGTGTCATGTGCCGGTAGCCGGTAGCTCGTTGTTGGTTTCTCAACCAAGCCGGGCGACACCGCAGGACACGTCAGACTGTCTGTTCTCGTTGGCAGAGCTGGCTGTCAAAAGTTCTCCATCGGCTCGGTCAGGGTGCGCTGTGGAGCAGGTGGTGGGAAAAAAAAAATAAAAAATCACGGCAACCTTCTTCTTCTCTGGATAGTCTCGAGACTGTGTACTGTTTTAATTTGTACCATAGTAATTCTTGTTTATTTCTTTGTTCTGCTGCTTTTAACCATTTTAATGAAGGGCCTCATGTTTGTGGTGGTGATTTTTCTTCCCTATTTGTTGATTTGAGCTGTCAGTCAACTGTATATCTCGGTATATTTGATCCTGTTTGAATTTGTACAAGACAAGAAAAATAACAACATAGCCGTGATTTACAGGAGTTAGCATGTTGGTTGGTAAAATAAGTAGCTAACCGTTTTAGCTTGGATATAATAGAAACATTGCCAAACATTGTTTTAAAATAATCTGTAGCATTAAGTAATAGGAGTTAGCATGCCTGTCGCTGTCAGTAAAATAAATAGCCTGTGAGCAGCTACCTCGGCTAACAACCAGTTGGTATATTTTTAGCGCCCCCATTAAGCCTAGCTTAAGGGAAAATGGTCAAAAAGACATAATATTATGTAGCATGAGCTGTGAGCAGCTAACTCAACTAACAGCCAGTTGGTATCACATCTTTAGCGCCCCAGTAAAGATTCCCCTTAGCCTAGCTTAAGGGGAAACGGTCAAAAGTAATAATACACAACATAAGCCACAAACATTGATTAAAAACAGTCTGAATGTAGCATGTTTGCTAACGTAATCAGTCACACAATTACTTGATGAGTTATAGCAGTTAGCATATCTGTTGCTAATATAACCAGTAACAGACATCGGCACACGTAGCCTGTTAGCAATAGCTTAGAACAACTTTCCAACAGGCAAATGACGAAAAAAGACTAACTGTGAAGCACAGTGGTGGAACTGTTATGGCTGGTGAGCCTTTCCAACGTAAAAGCCTGTTATTTTGCTCTTCGTGGTCACGTGAGGCAGTGATTATTATTCGGTTGAATGATGGTTGGGTATCAGAACATGGAGGGTTGCGTAACGACAAAGATCCAGATCGGAGTTGTGCTGAAATGTGGTGGGAGTATTTTAGCTGGTGGACCATGATGCACATCGCCCACATCGAACTGCTAAATGGATGTCGGCTTGTTTTTCAACACATTAAAAGCACTAATTTATATTATTGTGACGCCATTTTATCTGTTTGGATCACATCCGTGACTGGGCGTCTACTGGGTCCATCACATGCTCACCAACATGACGGCCCGCACCCCCGCTGTCCCCCTTCTCTGTCCGTCTCTGTTTCCGTCCGCCTGACGGTTGCTGGGCAGCTCCCAGGCGAGCCGTCTCCTCTCCGGAGACCGACTCAGGATGACACACAGGACGGAGGGGGGCAGCGTGCCCTCGTTTTTGGGGACGGAACCAGAGGCCTGTCCCCCACTTCACCCAGCGCGGTCAGGTCAAGTTGTTGGCATCTGCAGCCGTGGGAGTCGGCTACGCCTCTCCCGCTAATCGCCGTTAGTCATCCAGGCCTTTCAGATCTGGACATGGAGGTGGTAGGAAGTTGCTAAGTGTGCAACTCAAGGCCTTTATGAGCATCTTTTTCCTGCCGTTCAGACTCCAGCTACAACTGAAGCCTGCATGGCGAAGGTGTTACACATCCTGGAAGTGGTGAACGTGTGGGAAGGTGGCAGAGCAGGAAAGCAGTTCTCACACCGCCTGTTGACGTGGCAACTCAACCGCACAGGCTTCTTTTATATGTCTGGGGATGCTCCCTCACTATCCAAATACTTCTGCAAAGTAATATAAAATGTTATTAGTGAAGGTAAGGTCATATCACTTCTTATGCACGGTGTCATGGTGAGGGGATGTTTTAAATTTATGTGTTTTTTGTTGATTCTTCAGCTCTCAATTATGCTTCATATGAAAAATATCAGAGAAACATAAACATAACTCTTGCGTCTTTTCAGAGCTTAAATGCTTCGTATGGATGTTGCTCATTAGCGCCCTCATGCCCAACCTGTCGGGATTAGCTAAAATACAGCTTCATGCTCAAATTCCTGACCTCTAGAGAAGTTCATAGGAATGAAATGTCTGCCTCCGGGCTGCATTTCTCCCCGCCTGGTGGCAACATGTTGATTGATGGATGGAAAACACTTTCATTCTGAGCCGTTTTGCCGCCAGTTTCCACGTTTTTAAATGCAGCTGTTGCCTTCGGGGCTCAACAGCCAGCACCTGCTGACGCTCCGTTTTAATCTGAATTTGCTCTCCGTGCTTTAAGCTCGCAGATAGTGTGGCGGTCGAGCTGTTGGAAGTTTCTGATT
This sequence comes from Girardinus metallicus, assembly GCA_903067095.1. NCBI lineage: Eukaryota > Metazoa > Chordata > Actinopteri > Cyprinodontiformes > Poeciliidae > Girardinus > Girardinus metallicus. The sequence goes on along the minus strand of CAEGAE010064469.1, from coordinate 5,917 downwards.
GGATGTAGAACACTAAAGGACACTTATATGTGAAATGATTTCCTGAGTGGAAAGTTCAGGATTCAGAACCAGATTTCCCACGGTTTGCTGCCCTAAACAGGATATTACTGCAGCTCCTGACCTGAGGTTATGTCTGACTGTAAAATTCAAAGTTCCTCCACATGCTCCTAAAGAAAGGAAAAGATTCAGGTTTCCACAGCATTTAGGTCCAAACTATCCTTCCTGTTTTTATTTAATTAGATGGTATTTGGGTTCCTGCGTGTGATATAAGTAGAAAAGTATTTTCCCCCTCATAAGGTCTTCTTTTATGATTTTTCTGTCAGTCTCAAATGGTTTAGATCTTCAACAAACAGTAAAAAGTAGAACAATGGTCTGGTATTTGGAGCCACTTCACACTGAAATACATATTGTTTGAAGTTTAATACAGTTAGTAAAATAGCTTTTTTTATTTCTGGATCAATAAAATGTCTAAAACGGCTGTAGATTTTCAGATTCCCCGCAGCTCTTGCGTTTAATGTAGCATCCTGTGTGTGTTTTATGGAGGTGTGTGTTGGCCTGAGGATGAGCATGTTGGGCTCCCTGTGTGTGGGGAGAAGGAGGCTGTCAGGGTGAATTATGGGTGAGGAAGTGGGGGTGACAGCCAACTTAAAAAAGGAGGAAGCTGGGAAACCTCAGAGGGCTGCTGTCTGATTTTTCTGACCGGACCCCCAGGTTGAACCGCAACACCGACCACAGCTGCCTCACGAGTCACGTTATCACCATAAAACCATTACGGAGCTACTTTTCTACATCATACCAGCTTTTTAAAAACAACTGGAAATTTAGTAGATCAGAGGCAAATAAGCGAATGTAAGATGGGGATGGAAGGGGGCTAGGGGGAGATGACGTACGAACAAACCTAATGTAGGCGGGGAGACACGACCGGTAGACCAGGAGACGAACGTAAGAACGGGGGAAGCAATACAGGATATTTACGGCACCTTCGTTCGTCACGCTCAGAAACTCATCTACCAGCCATGTACGATGCGCTCTGCCACCCGTTTGTTCAGAACGGGATCTGAAATTTATTGTGCGGTTCGTCCGTAAAGTTACACTTAAACTGTAACCATCAACTACTCAGCCGCCCGCCGTGTTAAGTCTTTCCGCTCACTTTGTACAAATACTCCCACAGCGCTCTCTCCCTGCCGTTCGCTCTGAACCAGCAGCTTCCGGAGGAGAAAGGCTGCCGTACTCCAGGCATCGCGCGAGTCATTTTAAGGATGGTTATTGGTCCCCCAAAATGATGAAAACCCGGGCATCATCATCAATCAATAAAATCCCCCCCAAAGTTGAAGATGGGATGTTATGCTGCTAACACTTAGCTTTCGTCAACAACTCTGAGGCGGAAGTCAGAGCTCCGCGCAACGCAAGTAATGTTCCAGCCGGAACACGATGCGCTAAATAGTAAAACATCAATTAACGAAGCTTTGAGGCAGGTAAATTTTCCTCGAGGAATTTTAACAATAAACGTACTCGAGTCATTCAAGGAACCGTTTCAGCCCTAGTTACAACATAGTACCACGTAGTATAGCGCAACATAATAGAATGTGGTACCATGTAGTGCAACATAAGTAATACCACATAGTTACAAAGTAGTAACACATAGTGAAATGTACTACAAAGTAGCCTCCTCTATGACTAAAACCTACTTTCAACGTGGATTTTCCACAGTGTGAATAATGTGAAGGATAACTGGCTTATCTATTCACATACTACAATATATAAAACAATTATAATTACAAAGAAATTTAAAACAAAGGCATTGACCAAGGATTTGTACACTAAAACAAATAACTTTTTTTTTTTTTCTGTGACCATCCCTATTTGTGGATCAGAGGTGTATTGACCTCAACCAGTCCTTATGGTTTGGTTTCCACAAACCAAGGTCACTTCTAAAACCTCGTTTAAAAGCGTCGAGTAAAAGCAACCACAGGTTGTTCCCTTCGCTTTCTTTAAATTTATTTTTAAAAATTGTTTAAAATACCTTATTTTTTAAACATCTTTTTCCCATCTCTCCCCCTTTTGATCCTTTTAATAAAGATGAACACAATTTTTCTGGTCGGTGGAGCGCCGAGATTAAGATTCATTTCCTGTTTCTCATTCCTCATGAAGAGCTGATATCTGCGGATTAGCTCGGCCTCTGACCTGCTTCATCCGTTGCTCTGCTTTCTGCCTTCTCTTGGAGGAAGAGGAGCACATAGGCCACATAGACGGGAGAACAGCTGAAAATGCTAAGACGTTCGACAAGGAACGTTGTTTCCTAGACTTGATCACAGTTTAGGAGTCACTCTGCGTGATGAACAGAAATCTGATGATAAGATAAAGCTTGAGGATCACTGATAACATTGTGGGCATCAAATTATCAGCACGGCTTCCTGTAAAAGCTTCAATTAATGAGTTTGGAGATAAGATGAGACGTTGCTTAGATACTCTGTGTGACGACAAGCTGTGGGAATCGGGGAGTCAGAAGGCGGCTTCCATTTCTGGAGCTTTGACAACAGAAACATAAAGAATAAAACGCCCCAAAATGATTCTGGACTTGCATAAAAACACTTAAATAAAGAAATGAATATAATTTTTTGGACCTTTATGAAGAAATAGAAAACTTAGAACATTTTTAATGGTGGCTAGACACATAAACTTCCTTCTGCCAGCACTATTCAAAATTTGGAGCCGAATGATGGATTGATATCAGAAGAAATAAGCTATTTTCCAAGTAATTACAACTTCTGTTGTGAGAAAATTTGGAGCTGCACTATAAGGGGAGTGAATTACGGTTTCAATGTGTCTTCTGTACTCTCGATTTAACCGAAAATTTCAAGTTCCTCATCGGTATAAGACATATTGTGTGAAAATAGACAAAATTACCTGCATTTGTATGCATAAATTGTAAACGTAGAGATAAAACGGCTTACGTGAAAGTCATTAGGACATCAATGATATCACAAAATCCAAACTGTAGTTTGGTTAAAAACAACGAAAGGTAACAACAACCATGTGAGTTTGATGAAGTTCAACTTTTTGTTACCTCTTCAAACTTTGGGGCTTTTCCTATGTTTTTGGGTATGTTTTTGTGAAATATGTAAACGCTGCACGAGGCATCACTACCTAAACATCTAGCGTATTTATGTATTTTTACATTTTTTTAAATTGGGACAAATGTGAATTTTCCTGTCATACTTTTGGTTTTCCAGCAAAAGGAGCAGAGCAGAATGTACTGTCGCTGTAAACAAATTCTTTGCTTCGGTGCTTCTATTCCTGTCATTTCCTGATATTTTAGGGGCAGGATGGAACCACAAATCTCTCAGTGTTTTTCCTTCTCTTCTTTATATAGTAAGCTTGCTGTTCTGGCTCGGCCGCCATTGAAAGAGAAATGACTTCCTGCTGCACTCTTTCCTTCTTATTAGAGTTGCTTTCCTTTTATTTATCACATCAAGCAGCTTCCCTTTGGAGAATAGTTTGTCTCTGTCTTTTTTTTTTTTTCTTTTGCACAGATAAAAGAAAATTCCCTAAAAATTTGCCAAGAGGCAAAATAAATCTCTTAGCTTTGGTTGCTCCTTTAATTTGTCAATCTCGATTCATAACAGGCAACTGTTTTCACATGTTTAGTTTACTGAAGACAAATCATTCGGACAGGTTTTTTTTTTATGTAAGAAATCGTGAGAAAATATCTCATTCCTCTTTCGTGCAGTAAACATGTCAGATTTGTGTCTCCTGCCAATTATGCATGAGATGTATAGTAAAATCCATACAAAGCCAATGCTTAAATACGGCCCCATACGGTTTAAATCAGAGGTGTCCAAACTTTTGGAGACCAATATGTACTTTTTCTCTCACCAGCTGGCTGAGATCTACCACAATAAGAAGATATAAAAACTGTAAATGAAACTCTACTGACTTATTTTATATGAGAATATAAATCAGTCATAGTAGATGTATTAAAGTGATAGGAAACCTCATGCAGTTTCTTCCTCGGTGAGATTCTGACACTGGGAGGAAGTTGTTGGTTTCTCATAGTAAGAAGCTGGTTTCAAACCTGAGGCCAGCAGGTATCGATCAGTTATGGTAGATCTGAAATTTGGTTTCATGACCTCAACATGAGAAATTGCAGACTGATGGGAGGAACCAAAGAGCGCTGATAAGTTACAAGCACATTTTCTGAAGTTGGGATATTTTTCCAGAGGTGTCGCCTCAAACCAGATGTTGGACTGGATTTTATTTCAGTGTCATTTGTGAACCTCAGCTCCTCATTTTCAACACCGGAGCTATGGAGGAAGTCTCATCAACATCAACGTTTCTACGAAATAAGAGTATTCAAAGTAGCGGATTATAGTCCAGAATTTACGGTGTATTAAATATATTAGATACTAAATATTACCAGAAAAGGAGCTATAAATTAGATCTTTTTTTTTTTTTTTACATTGGGCTCCAACCTTTTTAGTAAAGTTAAGAAGTTAAAACAGGAAAACATAAAAACCACATAATCATCTGCTAATAGTAGAATAGTAACATTTGACTTTACCTGGACTCTTTTCAAATGGATAGTTTTCCTTCTTCTCTCATAAATCCGCATCCTTAATTTTCACAGAAACTCTTTGTTGGAATATTTGCAGAATTGTATTATTGTCTTAATGCTTGCTTTGGCACCTGGACCCCGCTGATGATCTTTTCACTCTCTGTAATGCTAACGGGATGCTCTGGGTTCCACCTCCTTACATTTCCAGAGCTACGCACGGCTGTCTGTCTTTGAATCTTGGCCCAAGATTTAACTCCTTCATCTTCTAGATCGGCCCCAGAGGGCCAATCCAAGACTTTAACAAATCCTAAAAACAGCTCACTGGAGCCTCTGGTCCACTTGGCACAGGAAGGATGCTTGTAATCACTTGTTGGAGCAAAATTACCATCCCTGCAGTTGCCTTAGAGACTCTCCGCCAAACCTCTACTTCTCCTTTTATTAGTCTGTTGTGTTGCCGAAGTTTGTCTTGATTCATTGATGAGGATTTCCAGCTTATCTGAATACTAATAACACAACTCAGTCAGGCAGATTATGGCCTGAAATGTTATGGTAGTACTAATGGCATCCATTTCAAAGTAGATTACCATAATAAACAAAAGAATAAAATGGATCAAACTTTATTACTACATTGTTTTGGCTGTGGCTTTGTTATGATGAGTAATAAATGTTGCTCACAGGCAGAACTGAGCCTAACGCACGGCTCTGCAACACAAGATGAAAGCTGAATGTGTGGAAAAGACTTTAATATGATTTAAGGCTCACCAGATGGGATTTGGTTGTTTGAGCTTAAAGTTGTGGATAAATTAAATGGGCTTAGGCTGCTTCAAATATCTAACTATTGTTTGATGATTCTAATGTTTATTTCCCTTCATTTCTCATTTTTATTTGCAGGTCTGAGCCGACAGTTCAACGTCACACCTTCCTGGTTCAACAAGCAGAGAAGCTCAGCTTTCAGCTCATGTAAGTTGCACGCCGAGTGGATTCAATAACAAATAGTGACATAAATGTGGAAAATTAAAAATAATATAAAATTCCAGCTTCCATTAAGTTATGAAAGCAGAAATAAAATATTGACCAATAAAATTATTGCTTCTGTACAGCAGAGGTGTTGCTTCTGCTGTTCATTTAAATTGTTAAAAGGACAAAATGTAAAGCTAAACGTTGCGTAGCTAAGCATTACATGGGTAAAAGTTTCATTGCTGAAAATTATGGAGCTAAACGTCATGTAGCTAAACATTATGTTGCTGAACATTAGGTAGATAAACTTTCAATAGCTTAACGTCACGTAGCTAAACATTACGTTGCTGAACATTAGGTAGATAAACTTTCAATAGCTAAACGTCACGTAGCTAAACATCACGT
>CAEGAE010064467.1:0-15540 GCA_903067095.1 Girardinus metallicus | reverse complement strand
TATATATATATATATATATATATATATATGATATCCATCCATTAGAAAATATTACAGTGCCGGTGCCGATCTCCAGCTAACGTTCCAGGCGAGAATATAATATAATTGTTATAATATAATATAATAATTTCAGATAAAAACATCTTTGTCTGCAAATAGATTTTACTCTAAACTCCTAAAGTGACGTAGCTTTAGCTCCAGCTGCTGCAGGTGGAGCTAAAGGATTGCTGTGTTACTGCATTTTAGGCAGTAAAACTTAATTTTCTTACTTAAAAAATGAATTATTTATTCACTTGTTGCTTTTAATGCATTTCTAATATTGTAGCAAAATGAAAAATCTGTGGAATGAACCTTTGTTTATACGATTAATCGTCGAAATAATCAATTAATTATAATCGTTAGTTGCATCCCTACTTTAGTTGTATATATTCTTCTCCACTGTGGTTTCCTGTTTGTAAACGCTGCTAGTTCCCATCTATCCAGACCTGTAGCTTTTGATTAGCCTCAGGCACCTGCAGACACACACACTTTTCAGTTTCACTCATCTGTTAGAGTTAGACTCCAGGAAACGGACAGCTAGTATGTAGGACAAAACCATGGATACAGCAGCAGCAGCAGCAGAGATGCTTAGTGTCTTTACTTCAGTACAGATTTTATTACTTTTGGTTTTATTTTTGCTTTTTCCTAGAAATGATGATAACCTAATATATGAACTCTTGGCAACAGTGAGAGAAGCGTATTAGTATTATATTAGTTAGCATAGTCACTGTAGATGGCAGATAAACAAAGCTGCTTTCCATTTCAGTAAAACAGCCAAGAAATAACTAGCCTTAGCGTCACAACAGGCTAAGCTAGCTGCTGCGTAGCAGAGAGCAAGGGGCACCTCATGGGATTGTGATTGACAGCATTAAGTCCCGCCTCCTGGCTCTGATTGGTTGACGATTTAAGTGATGGTTTCATTAAATATGTAAAAATTCAACTGTTCTTCATAAAAGTTACTTACTGTAGTTTAAATGTTTGAATTAAAACAATTTCTGCAAATGAGTGGATCAAATCTCTTCCAGAACGATGAGACAATAAAAAAATAAACATTAACTCATATGAGAGACAATATTACACTTTAAAAATGTCTACTGCTTTAATTTATGCATTGGATTTTTTTTTTTTTTTGCTATAGCCTGATTTTTGTTCCTGCTTGCAGCTCAGCTCTTACGTAAGGCTGGGTTTGTTTTGCTGCTCTTTAGCCTGAGGTGCTCTCACTCTCAGCATCACCATAGCCATGCTCTGCTGCAAAGTGGGGGCAGCAGCGCGCTCTGAAAGGGCAAAACCCAATTCCACAACCAGAGCGCAGTGGAGGGGAAGAAAAGGAAAGGATTCAGGGAGGAGGTGCAGAGTAGTCGGCCTTGTTCATGCAACACGCTGCAAGGATTTCTGAGGGTACGAGTTCGTCTGTTGGGTTGGAAAATCTGTTCAACACCTGAGCCCAGAACGACCCAGATTATTGTGTAACCTCCATGTTTTATGCTGTACAAATGAGACGAATGAAAGCCGCTCCAGCGAAGACGGAAGCGATGCTTTTCAGTGATTTTTACAGACAGAATTACAGTCATGAGAGAAAAATGGGATCATTTACCTCTTCCTCTCATTTCTCTTCTTTACTGTGAACTAAGAATACTTTTTAGATCATGTTTCACCACAAAGCCAAGTCTCAATACGTCATATCATCCAAATATCTGCTGATCTCTGGTAGCAGTCAGTATCGCAACAAAGCTGAGGAGGCCTCTGACTTAAGACAGTTACTGTTTGACTGTCTGGATGTGCTAACGGCTCGATTTTCCCTCAGTTAAGAGGATATTCTACACTAACATGTTCTGGATGATACAATCAGTTGTTAAGCTAATCCACCTCATTTGCTTTTGCTGATCCGTCTAGAAAACCCGGCATAGAAGCAAAACCTGAATAATTTGATCCATCAGCATCTCGAACCACATTTCTTTCAGTATTTTGAAATATCTGCAGGATTTTAGTTTCCATATTGCTGTGGAATACATTTTTTGGGACCAAAATCCCAAAGCTGAAAGTTCTCATGGGCCAAAATTATTATTTTTGCAAAGAGAAAAAATATTATTATGAATTCTTTCTCCTTTGGCTTCACAACTATACATCAAGCAAGTTGAATTTGAATGAAACCAACATTTGCCTTAATGTTTGGCCAATTATTTTCTACTTTGTTGGTTCTATAAAATGTTTTTAGTTCATTTCCAGCAACAAAAATTAAACAATTTTCAAACTTTCCTGCGTAAAATGTTGCTGGATGTTTGTGGCACAACTTTCTATGAAATAAAAATAAAAGCAAAAAGCAAAACAATTGTACATTTTGCATTTAAGCTTGCCATGGAAAAATGTATTTGTTAAAAAAATTACAATAAGTGTCCATCTGCATCGGCTCCATTTGCATCATTCAGGGGCCACAAACGGCCCCTGCGCCACACTTTGGACACCCCGGCCCTGTACAGACTTCCCAAAGCGAGCCGCATGTACAGAAGAAGAACATTAACGTCATAAAAATGCAGATTTTTTACATTTCTTGTTGGTCCTAATCCACTGAGGAAAAAAAAATTTGGTTTTTATAATAAAATGTAACGTTTCCTCCACAATGACGACTTTTACAGTAAACTCTTTGGATTTAACAGAGTTTAGAATAAATCTGATAACTGTTTTTACCTTGTCTGTAAAAGAGCCTGCAGCTATACTAGATGGCACTTTGTGAGCATAGAGAGATAATAAAGCAAAAAGGTAAATTGTCTTAGCTTCATAAAACGATAATGAGCTCCTAGATTTGCATTTTGTAGTCTGTGTTTAGTTTTTTTATCTCACAGTGCAGAGCAAAGTAAACAGCTTTTATTTGCAGCTGGAGGTTCTGTGAAAATGAAAAAACATTTTTGAAAACGCTCTTATTCATTCGTTTGTGAACGCAGAGGCAGCTGCATGCCGTGTGTCTTGATATGAATCTTCTGCGCCTCTTTCTGCAGCAACACCTGGATCAGGCGTGGAAACAAGAACGACTGATTATGATCATCTACAGGTGAGAGCAGAGAGTTTATCAGGCTGTGGAGGAAGTTTTAAATGTTTACCATCGTCTGGGATCCGAGCTTCGCGTTTTTTCACACTTTATTCTGACAGCTGGCAAACTACGACGGCACATTTTAGACAGAAACTAAACAAGAGTACATCCCTGCTGAAAAACTCAGAAATTTCAAGATCAATCTCAGAAATTCTAATACAAAATAATACATTTCTCTTTGAGAGAAAAAAATTTAGGAACATTTCTAGAACATGAAAATTTCTGAGCTCCAATGGTCCAAGTTTTACAAGGAAAAAAAAAAATCTGAAATTTTGAAATTTCAGAAGTGAATTTGCTGCTGTGCTTAAAATCTTTCTACTGCTCTATAATCCAACAAGTTGAAGCAGCAAAGTAAGCCCAGAGCATCATACTGCCACCACCATGCTTTTCTGAAACGCTGTTAGCTTTATTTCAGATGTAAAATCACACACTTAACAAAAACTTCTCATTTGTCCACAGAATATTTTCCTTAAAGTCTTCAAAGATGTTTTTGCTCATTTATTCCTCATAAATTAATTAGATCATATTTTCAGAATATTTCTTGCATTTACTCAGGTTTTCTTTTCTGAAACTTAAAATTAGTTTGATCTGAAACGTTTGACAAAAAGGAAACAAACACATTTTTAACATCAATGTATAAACAAATAAACATTGCTGTAAACGTTACTAAAGGTTGTTTGGTATTTCACAACTTAATTAGAAAAAGAAAATAATATTCTTAAACTCTTGAAGTTTCTGCTTTAATATTAATTTTTATGTTTTGCAATGTTGAAAAATTAGATATTAGGCATATATAATATTTTTATGGCTTTATTGTTTAGTTTGGGTTATTTTAAAGTGTTTCTCATGGGTTCTTGTTGTTCTGGTACTAACAGGAGGCTTCAGTCGAGATATTTTGTTATCAGTTCTTGCTCAAATGGAGCTTTGAGGAAGTCATTTTTTAAATAATTTTGTATTTTCAGTAGCTTGACATGTTTTTGTATCCTTGCAGGCACGTCTGTAGTTATTTTTTAATGATATTAGTCAATTCTGAGTCATTTTCTGTCTTGTTGGAATGACATGTGATTCTTTCTCTATTTCTTTCCTGCTGTTGTCATTTTAATTGTTTTTCTTCTTTAAACTCATTTTAAGTTGTCTCTTTGTCTGGTGGCTGTGCAGTTTTGGTAATTTTGTTGTGCATAAATGTCTTTTGATAGTTTGGAGTCACTAAATTTGTTGTTTTTGAGTCATTTTATTCAGTAATTAGAGTGAATTAACTAAAAACATTATTAGCTAAACGCAGACTGTGGCTCAGGAAGTTTGTCTATAACCAAAAACACTACAAATGAAGAGGAAAAAATGTAAATGTGTCTGTTTATCTTCTGTAGTCGAGATAAAACTCGACTACAGAAGGAGAGAATGAGGGTTGATTTTTATTTTTTGCAGCTAATGTCTCTGTTGAAATGTGGCAGACATGAGAGCGACATTTCCAGTTTCCCCACACCAGAGCAACGTGTTGAAAGTTGCTGAAAAGGCTCAGGGGAATCTGGGCCGCAGCCATTAAACCAGAACTCTGTTAGAGGAGCAATAAATTGTGGGGATTATTACAGAAAGTTCCTCTAGAGTCTAAGAACCGCTTGACTTCAGAGGCGGAGGAAGAGGAAGTCGGGACTTTATATGCAGGGCCGGGTTTCATTCTATAAAATGTGTGAGAGGAAATATGCAGTGAACCGTGACCAGCGCTGACGTTCCCACTTCTGCAAACATTGTTCATTTTTTCCTTAAAGTGTGCACAGCAAAGCAAAGCACTAGTGGATAAAGAAATGACGGGTAACTCAGAAAATGTCAAATAAAAAAAAAACACACATGCCTGCAAAACAGCAGGCATAGAAAAGCTAATGAATAAGTGACTCCTTCACATTTGAGAAAAAAGATAAATATTTAAATGGAAATATTTTGACTTCCAGCTACCAGCATGAAGTTTTTGAAACTTCATGTTTCAAAAACATGAAGTTTAACAACTTTTCTAATGAAATGCTGCCAAAAAAACCCTCAAAATAAACATACAAGCATAGACAAACAAAGCAGAAATTTAATAAAACGGCTCCAAATTTAGCATCAAAACCTTACAGTAGCTTTGTTTTGCTCTTTCCCAGCATTGCGTCAGAGTACTGATGATTTCTGAACATCTTGAGGTATTGCGCTGGTATATAAATAGTTCCCGCAAGTCTGAACCGGAAGTGATCGGCGCCATCTTGGCAAGCAGGCGCAGCGGAAAGCATAAATGAACCTCGGCTTCGAAACCAACAAAAATAAAGAATATTGACACTCCTGACTGAAGTGCCAGAGGAATACATATCAACAAAATCACCGCTTTTGGGATCGGCCCGTACGATACAGAGAATGTGGCTTGTTTGTTGTTGTCATAGCAACTCCATAACGACTGTCATGAACGTTAGTTACGGATACATGTTAAAAGAACACGCAAATACGTGAGAGCCCTCTAAAGACATTTATAACGGCCTGCATTATTAGTTCGAGCAACAAATATACGTCAATATTCATTGATTCACAGAGTGGAAACTATGTTAGCAAAAAAAGAAAAAAAAAAATCTATGTTAGCAATACCGCACAAGCTAACATTCATGGTCTTCCGTATCTCTGTTCTTGACCAATCAGCGCCAAGGAGTTTCTTTACACATATTCGCGCTACTCTAATTGTTAAAGAAGAGCAATAAAATCTGATTAAAGTAGGAATGCAACAACAACAAAAAACTTTTTTATGGAGGATTTCAGGTTAAGTTCAAAATTTCTGAGTGCTTTGCCATAAATTTAATGTTTGTTTTTTTTTTCATCTAATTTTGAGATTAGTCTCAGAAATTTTCTAGAAAATACAAGGAAATTTTCTGAGTTTCAAAAAACAGAGATTTTGAATAAGAAATTTGAGGTTTTTTTAATGAAAATTTCTGAGATTACTCTAAAGATTTCTGAGCTTTTTTCTAGCAAATTTTAGATTTATGAAACTTAAAAACTTCTGAGATTGATCTCAGAATTTAAGTTTTAGACTTTTCTAAATCAAAAATTTCTTCTTTTTTTTCTCAAGAATATTTCTGAGGGGATTATTTTTGCTGGAGTTTCCCTCCTGTTTTCTACAAACTTAGAAATTTTGAGACTAATCTCTGAAATTTTCTTGAAAAAAAAACAGGAAATTTGAGTTTGAAAAATCCAAAAATTAGCTAGAATTTTTTTGTTACTTTTAAAGCTCAGAAAAATTCCAAGTTTCTTTCAGAAAGTTCTGAATTTAATCTAAAATTTCTGCTTTTTTTAACAAACAAATTTTCAAGCTCAATTTTTTTTTTTACAGAAATGTATTCCTCCTTTTTCCCTATCTACTTTGAACTCAGAAATTGTGTAAAATTTCTAGAAAAAACATGGAAATTTTTAGATTCAAAAGTAAAAAAAAAAAATTCTAGAAAATTTCTGAGTTCAAATCTGTTTTTTTTTTTTTTTGCAAACTTGGAAATTTCCAAGTTCAAAATTATAGTTTTTTTTTTTCCCCAAAAATGTATTTCTCCTTTACTCCTCCTTTTCCCTATGTACTCTAAACTCATAAATTTTGAGATTAATCTCAAATTTTTCTAGGAAAAAACGTGGAAATTTTCTTAGCTTCAAAAGTAAAGGTTTTTTTTGTTTTGTTTTTCCTAGAAATTTTCTGAGTTAATTTTTTTTTTTTTTTTTTTACAAATAATATGACTTTTCAAACTCAGAAATTTACAAGCTCAAAATCTGAGGGGAGTTTTCGGCAGAAATTTACATACTACTTATTTACTTTTGTATGTTTCTATATTAGAGATGGGATTTAAACGAAAGTGCTGTTAATCGGCAGCAGTGGTGTGAACTTGAGGAGAAAACCTTCTCCGCCTCTCCATCCTCTCTGCTGCTGGACGCTGGACTCACCAGGTCTTTGGAGGTTCCGAGTCTCTTGAGTCCGTCCAGGGGCAGCAGGTCAGCCGAGTCCTTGTGTGTGAACTGGGTGGCCTGTTTTAGGCGCCTCTGCTGATGCAGGATGGCTTTGTCCCGGATGGCCAGCTCTCCTTTCTTCGCCTCACTCATGCTCTCAGCTGTCTGTGCAGCAGACGGGGTGGATGTCACGGTTTACGTTCTGCCTTAGCGTCCCCACCAGATATTCCTCTCTGTCTGGTCAAATCCTGCTCCTGTCTCCTCTCATGTACTTTTCCTGAGCGCTCCTCGGATGTAGAGCTGCATCTTCCTCTGAGATCTGTTCCCTCTGACTGAGAAGAAGAAGAAGAAGAAGGTGGGACTAATAAGTCTGTGCGCGTCTTTTCTACCCTCCCCTCAGCGCTGCCGTCCTTGGATTTCTCCGTTTGCTCACCATTCAGAGCACATCTTCCCTGACTTTACAGAAAAAATGACAGCTCTTCATGCATTAAAAAAAAAAATTAAAAATCATGCCTCATGCGGTGTTTTGCAGCTGGATCTGACCTCACATTGAGGACCAATGTGGCAGATATTGATTTCCTCTGTCCCCCCCTTTGAGTGCCACAGCTAAATCCAGAATCCAATTTCTCCCGTCCATTCACGCTATAAATACCCCATCCAATCTTTGTCCGTGACCTCTAGACGATGACACGCTGAAGATGCTGCGGATTTAATGAAAAACAACGACATAACTCTGTTCAGCACAAACAACACGCATGTGAAACGTTTCCTCTTTAGGATACAGATGTTTTTTTTTAAAACGGAGTCCTTGTGAAGGTGAAAATACAGCGCGCGTTTAGAGATAGGGAGTTATTTAAAAGTAAGTGCTGCCCCCTGCTGGTTTCATCTATAAGTCTGATTTTTCCTACTAAAACCAAATAAATTACATAATTCCTCATGTTTAGCGATTTAAATTTTAGTTTGAATCTCAGTTAAATGAGCAATAAATAGTTTCACTAGGTTTGAAGTGTTGAGTGAGTAAATATGAGCAAACACTGCAAAAACACAAAATCTTACAAAGTATTGTTCATATAGTTTCTAGTGCAAATATCTTACAAAAAGACAAAACTAACTTAGAAGTAACTTTTCATTTAGAAGTAGGGGCTTGTTTTAAGTAATTACTTAAAAAATACCAGTTAAATTGGCAGATTATTCCACTTATAACAAGACATTATAAGTGAAATAATCTGCCAATGAAACTAGAACTTTTTCTTCAATGTTAGAGAATTATTGACTTTAAACAAGCTCCTATATCTTGCTGAAAAGTGACTATAAAGTTAGTTTTGTCTTATTTCAAGCTAAGAAATTTTCAGTGGAAACTAGTAAAAAAATTGTTGGTAAGACTTTGTGTGTTTGTAGTGCAAAAAAGAAGTAAATCAATTATAAAAGCCCAAAATTTAATCTAGGTAACTAACCATTAAGAGGGGTTTTTACAGATGGCTTATTTAAAGTTTATTGAAATATCTGTAAGTCAGTCATAACAGCGGTTTGGTTTACTTAACCTTTTCTAAGGATAATTCAAATTAAATATTAACACGTTTTTCTTTTGTTAACAGGAACCAACCTGCAGTTGCAGAGGAAATCCTACACATCCTCTCCAAATGGTAAGAAAAGCTAAAAAATATTAAAAATTTGCAGCTTATCCATTCAACGTTGTTTTATAAACAAGTGAGGAAAACGGAGATCAAACCCAGAACATCACCTTTATTCTGCAAACAAAAAACAAAAATCCAATCCCTATAAATACTGCATTTATTACACAAAACGGATCAGAGGTTCATTTCACTGCTCAACAAACATCCACTGTAACAAAAATAGAAAATAAAAACAGCAGTTTTGGTCAGATGCTGACGCCGTAACGGAGTCTTGCATTTTGTGTTTTTTTCCTTAACGGTTTCACTGCGGTTGCAGAAGGCACATCTGGGACGTTTATTTAGTGCATCTCAGGAAAAACAAGACTGAAAAGGCGCTTTGATTCCCGATGCGTTCAAGGACCCCCCCGTTCTCGTTAAAGTGTCTGCGGAAACCGCAGCCCTGTCCCTGGTTAGTGTTAATAACTGTAAACAACAGTTCAGTTCAGATCCTCATTTTGTGTCTGTAAACAAGCTTTATTTATGCTCATCTTCAGTTTTAGTGGTTTGATGAATTATGGAGATAATCATAAAAAAAACAAAAAGTTTGTACCGGTAGAGGTTAGGTGATTTTAGGCTGGTCAGAAACTCAAAAATCTGCTCTTTTCCGGTCCTTAAAGGCGTCATGCTAACCGCTATAAGGTGGCACTAATGTACTGAGGGAAAAATTTTACTTTGGGTGAAAAAAAATTACAAAACTGCAGAGATGCTGAATAGCAAAGGACTGAAATTAATAATCGGATGTTTGGCTGAAGAAAGTGACATCTTATGGTGCGTTCACTGACTGGAGAATCATTAGGATTTCTGAGTTTGGTCCAATTCCTCTTGAATGTTCTGTCCAGCTTTGTTTGGAGGTTCCTCTGGTCCCGGTGGGCCGCTGGTCATAGCGTGTTGGGGAGGTAAAGCGAACACAGCAGCATGTTCTGACCCAGAGCCGGGAAGCGCCTGAAGGCTTCCCAGGCGTCGGAGAATATGTTGTATTTGAGGAAGACGCGGTGGTCCAGGCTGGTGGGCAGCCCGATGTCGCGGCTCATGATGTAGACGCCGTCGTTGTGCAGCGTGCAGGTCAGGTTCAAACCCGACTTGGACGTGTTCTCCTTCAGCTGGATCCACTCCCCCGTCGACACGTTGTACGACTGAACCGACAGGACGTCCTCCGTCTGGCTGGGCCGCCGCTGCCGCCGCCCCGCCTCCAGTTGGTGGGTGTAGCCGCCCACCAGGTAGATGGTCTCCTCCACCGAGAGCATCTGCTGCTTCCGGATGTGAACCGGACACGTCTGGAACACCGACCAGGAGTCGGAGGTGGGGCAGTAGCGAAGCACGTTGGTGTTTCTGTCTGTCAGGAGGGAAAAACGTCGCATCAGAAACAAGCAGGTAAGGCTGGCAGATACGACTTAGAAATAAAACCAGTGATTTTTTTCATACCAGATCTGATTTTTCTTTTTTTTCTGCTCGCTTTCTTTTGTACACTTTTTACCAAGTAATTGTGGTCTATTTTCTAGACCAAGTATTTTAGTTCACTTGAAATGACATAACTAAATTAGAAGCAACTTTTCAGCAACATATAAGTCAATAATTCTTAAATGTATTTTTATAAGTTAAGGTATCTGCCTGTGCAAGTATCACTTTTTCATCAATATAAAGAAATTATTGACTTAAAACAAGCTCTTATATCTCATATTTTGCTGAAAAGTTACTTATAAGTTAGCTTTGTCATATTTCAAGTGTACGAATTTATCTGTACTAGAAACTAGACAAAAAGTACTTAGTAAAATTTTGTTTTTGCAGTGTAAAGACAAAATGACAGTAAATATTTAATCTCTTCTCTGAATTGTACGACAAAATGTTACATGACTTTTGTTTAGTCTTAATAATAGCAGAAAAAAAGAGAAAATTTAACCAGGAAAAGCATCTTAAAACTTAAAGAAAAAGGTTATTTAATGAGAAAAAAGCTGACATGGTCCATGACGTGACCAGATATTCTAACACATCAGCATCACATTATGAAGTATTTCTTTGGGTACCAACCTCTTGCGGTGTATCCACCCATGATGTAGATCATTCCCTGACACTCACAGGCTGAGAACTCAGCCAGAGGATCAGGCATGGAGGACACACAGGTCCACCAGTCCTGCTCTGGGCCGTAACACTCCACTGTACCCAGACACTGACCTCCCACAGCGTACAGCTTCCCCTGGACAGCCAGCAGCTTGAAGTTGGACCTGGATCAGAAGACATGAAAGAATGGAAATGGAGATTAGTGAGCTAGTTTTAATTTATCATGCGATTAATTGATGTATTGCTCATTTGTGACAGGCCTACCTCTTCTGGTTGAGAGGAGCCACCTGGTTCCACTCGTTCCTGCAGGGGTTGTAGCAATGCACCGCAGAAATCTCCTGGCTCGTCATCCGGTAGCCTCCCGCTATGAACAGGTAGTTATCCAGGACTGCGGAGCCGTAGCCTCTGACGTTGATCATGTCTGGCGGCAGGTTGTTGGCCAGCGGCTTCCAGCGCTGCTCCACCTCCCCGAACCTGAGCATGGACCAGGGCTCGTCCTGATCCGGCACATCCAGGGACAGACAGGTGAAGTCTCCGATGACCACCAGCGTGGCGGTGCCCTTCATGCGCATCTCCCGGAGCTGGTCCCTCACAGCCGGGGGCAGGCTGCTGAACTCCGGCCGCCGCAGCATGGGGTGGTAGTGGCAGCTCATGTAGTTGAGGCAGGCGGTCCTCAGATCGTGGATTCCGTACACTTCAGACAGGCTGTACAGCTCCACACAGTTTTCCGGCCGGATCTCTGAGCTCAGCAGCTTCAGGATGGAGGTGACCTGCAGGAAGGAGGCAGTCTCGATCAGATCCTCCAGGGTCTCGTTGACCACCTGAACTTTGGAGGTGTTGATGAACTCCAGGACCAGCTCCAGGCCCGGGACGCTGAGCCCTTGCAGCTGGACCGAGTCCTCTGTGGACTCCCTCATCCCCGAGCTGTAAAGCGCTCGGAAGTAGTCGCTTTTCTCGATCAGCTTCTTTTTATTCACCTCGTAGGTCCTGTCGTCCACCACGATGGCTACAACCTGGTCCGCTGACATGTTTACCCCCTGCTGTTTGTCAGCCTCCAGGATGAATTTTACAGTTCACCGGCGGGGCAGCTCCGTGTCCGGTCTATATATGGTCATGTTCATCCCATAGTTCCTCATGGAGCTGCTCCCGAGCCTGGAAAGCTAACCAGCTAAAGGGGAAGCTAACCGGCTAAGAAGTAAAACTGCAACAACTGCCTTTTCCTCAGTTTAACATTCGTCGGTACTCCTCAGAAAGTGTATGAAGACCGTAAAAATATTCGCGCTGTACTGTATACAGTATTTCAGACATTTACATTTATTTTTCTTCTATATTTCATGAGTTCCATCTCGGGAAAAACCTGTCAAAGACCCGGACTGTTTTGATTCTTTACTTCCTCGCTAGTGTATTGGCTGCTATCTCTGGCTGTGCATGTGCGCTGCTGCCACCTACCGATATGTTTTGGAATAGCAGTTCATTTGCAAATTGACGCGCAGGGATTTAAAACGTGCTTTGGTGCTTTATAAACCCTAAAATTAATGGAATAGATCATAAAAAAATATTTGGCAAAGCAACACAATACATTTAAAATTATTTAAATTTGATTCTGTTAACATGTCAACACTACATGAGACAGTTTGTGTTACTAAAATATTATGCTAACATTGTTTTAACGGAGAACCTGAAGTTGACAAAAGAGAAGTACATCATGAAGCATACTTAATTTATTTTCTTTTCAATTTTCCACAACAACAATGGGATTTAATTGAGCGACATACTATGCTACGTTGTTAGCTGTGAAGAAAATTGACATATTCCAGTGTGTCCATCCCAGTTCCTTTAGGGTTAAAATCAACTCAGCTGCTCTGTTGTGCTCCTCCTGCTGTCGGTCAAGATCATGCTGGTTATCACAATGGTGGCGTCAGGCTGAGGATTTAAAAGGTTTAACAACGAGATGAAGAAAAGCTTCAACAAATTAAGCAGCTGGTGACAGGAAGTTGTGCTTCAAAATAAAATCCAAAGCTCTTCACCGTGTTTGTGGTGATTCTCATTCATGTTTAACTTTGTATGAGTTTTAAATACAACTTAACATAAAATGCACTGTTGCCATTCCTTTATATATTATGATTTTAGGAAAGAAAAGTACAAATATTTTCCTTCCCACTCCTATCCGAAGAAGAAACTAAGTTTTCAAATTTTAAGCATTAAATTTTAATAATAATACTGCTAATTAATTGAGCGATTAATTAGCATATTAATGAATTACTATATTAATTAATATAAATAATAAAAGGAGGTAAATAATTACATAAATACACTACTTTCAACCAAAATAAGAACATTAACATAAAACAGAAAAACAAACATAAGAGTAAATCTGAGGAAAATAATAAAACTAATTCATATCAACTAAAAAATACCCATAATTTACACTCAGGTTGAAAAACTATCAAAATAAAAAAAATCAGGAGTATTCTCCAAAAATAATTGGATAAAATACCTCAAAACATGTGCTCTAATTGAAAATCAAAGAAATTAAGTACATAATAAAATTAATAATTATAAGAATTATGATACACTATTATATGTAATAGTACTATAGTAATATGTTATATAATTATTTTATTATATAATTATTATATGATTATTATACTTGTATAATAAGTGTACAAGTATAATATCATATATTATATATTAGTATTTAATACATTTATGGTATACTTATTGTATAACAATAATACAATAATAATAGGAATTATTATTATTACATATTTTATTCAGATGTAGATATTAAATATTTTAGTTTAAATCTGTGCTTTTATTTTGAAACCCCAGCCCGGAAATGCTGCTGTTGCTCTTTATGTTCTGCTGGTCTTGCTACAGGAGGAGAACGGCAGGCGCATCAATGACGGGGACAGCAGTCAAACCTTCACCGCTCGGCCTGTTTCACGTCCGCGGCTCCAGGCACCGAGCTGCCAGCTGTTTGTGATCCGAGCTGAGGATGTGGGGGCCGGTTCGCACCTCCTGCTTCTCCCGCTGCCTGCTTTCCATCCATCTCCTCCTCATCATCATCATCAGCGCTCACAGATCAGCAGCGTCAGCCGCTGGAGACTCACAGCCGTGCGAGAAGGTGGGTCTGTCTAGTATCATCTGCTAACGTTGATTTGACTATTACAAGCACGACTGATAAGCGCATGTTCCTATATTTAACATTTTATATTCAAATTCACCTGTATGCGCTTATGTACCAAGAACAACTACATTTTAATTCGCTTAATTCATTAGCTTAATTAAGTTTTCCTTTCATTAAATCTCATGTCTTTTCGGTGATCGGATTAAAAGGCGTTTAATTCACCATAAACTCGCCGCACTCTGAGAAGACGCGGTCTGCTGGCGTCAAGATATGGAAGACCAAAATTGCCATAAATCACTTTTCTGCAGAATATATAAAATCGGCCAAAAAAAAATCTCTTTCCAGCACAGCTGATTTGTGATGAATCGGTGTAGTCTGCACACTAAGATAAGAAAAATATGGGCAGAGCCTTGCATAATTTTAGAAAACATCATCTAATACAGAGTAATAATGTTGCAAAAATTACAGCGCTTGTTCTGGTCGCCTCACTAAACACTATTAACTTAAAAAGTGGCATTCAGTGTCCAGAATAAATGCAGTAATTTAAGCAGTTCAGAAGGTAGTCTTACAGTAGTGCAAAAAGCGTCATCTTGATGATATTTTAGCCGT
The DNA here is from genome assembly GCA_903067095.1 of Girardinus metallicus. Taxonomy (NCBI): domain Eukaryota; kingdom Metazoa; phylum Chordata; class Actinopteri; order Cyprinodontiformes; family Poeciliidae; genus Girardinus; species Girardinus metallicus. The sequence goes on along the minus strand of CAEGAE010064467.1, from coordinate 1,010 downwards.
ATTTTATGGCGTAATAATAAGCCACAAACCAGCACTTTTGTGCAACTTTCTACCCATATAAAAGGTAAAAGTGGCAATTTGTGGCACTATTGGCTGAGAGCTCATGGTTTCTAGTCAAAGCAGACCCCAGCAGTGCATCTCCCAGGATGCTGAATATATTATTGATTAATTATCCAGCTCTAAAAAACCTCTAATATTCATGTCAGAATTATAACTTCCTACTAATAACTAATAACTGTTTGTTCTGTGTGTGTAAACATTGCAGCTGTTGGTGGAAACAAACTGAACTCAACAGGAGGAAATGAATCCTTAGCTGAATTTTTATATTTTCGTTAAATCCTGAAACCTCCTGACTGGTGTGTTGCAGAGCAAAATTTTACCCTCTCGCTTCCTGCCTCCAGTCTCCATGACAGCCAGAGCGAATCACCCTGGAGACCAGTGAAACAGATTAGTCTGTGTCCTTTTTCTCAGTCCTCTATAAACATAAAGGCAGCGCAGGTTGCCTTCTCTACGTGTTTACTCGACTTCTTCCACACTCAAAGCAAACCGACATTCAGATTATTTGTGTTTGGAGATGAGAGACAGATGTTCACCGTGAATAATGAGGATCTTTAGTCGTTTGGCAACGCATTCGCACCTGACCTGCTTCTGAACAGCCCCCATGTTGCTGATTAATTTCCCTGCAGACGTTTTGCCATTTATTCTCGTAATACGTTCAGATTAATTAGCAGAAAACTAAATATTCAGCACTGCTCCGCTGCAGTCTGGGAAGTCGGACACATAGAAAAGTGAACATTTGTTTGGGTTTCATTGGACGACTGCAAATCAGCTTATTACTATTATTTTTATTTGTTTGGAATGTAGTTCAGGGCTGCACAGTGGCGCAGTTGGTAGAGCTGTTGCCTTGCAGCAAGAAGGTTCGGGGTTCGATTCCCGGCCCGGGGTCTTTCTGCACGGAGTTTGCATGTTCTCCCTGTGGGTTCTCTCCGGGTTCTCCGGCTTCCTCCCAC
>CAEGAE010064459.1:0-36384 GCA_903067095.1 Girardinus metallicus | reverse complement strand
AGATTGATTTGTTTAATTTTGGAATGTTTGGATCTAAAGTGACTCTTAAATCTCCAGGCTGACTGCGCCGTCCTGATCGTTGCTGCTGGCGTTGGTGAGTTTGAGGCTGGTATCTCCAAGAACGGGCAGACCCGTGAGCACGCCCTGCTGGCTTACACCCTGGGTGTGAAGCAGCTCATCGTCGGCGTCAACAAGATGGACTCCACCGAGCCCCCTTACAGCCAGAAGAGATTCGAGGAGATCACCAAGGAAGTGAGCGCCTACATCAAGAAGATCGGCTACAACCCCGCCACCGTCGCCTTCGTCCCCATCTCTGGTTGGCACGGAGACAACATGCTGGAGGCCAGCGACAAGGTGAGGCGAAATCAAACTAATTCTCATTGCGATCATGTGAACTAAATCCTTTTTTCTACTTGAAGATGAGCTGGTTCAAAGGTTGGAAGGTCGAGCGTAAAGAGGGCGGAGCTACAGGTGTGACCCTGCTGGAGGCCCTGGACTCCATCATGCCACCTTCCCGTCCCACCGACAAACCCCTCCGGCTGCCGCTGCAGGACGTCTACAAGATCGGCGGTGAGTTTAAGTGGTACAGCCAACGCGCTAATAACGGAGCTAATGGTTTTGTTTAGCGCTTCTGCTAACTTTGAAAATATTTAGCAAACTTAGCTTCCCCTAAATTAGTTTAAGCAATGACAAACTAATGTTTATGATTAGCTCTTCAGGGTTACTGCAACTAACCTTTTAATGTGTATATGCATGTCAGAAAGTATTCACACCCTAATCCACACTTATTCTAAGCCGAGTTTAGAGTAAAATAAAAAGCAGCCCATAATGTCAAGATAAAATATCTCCAGCCATTTTTGTAGATTTTTGAGGGTTTTCTAACCTGAAGCACACAGCTCTCACCCAGTGACCTTCCTCTCTGTCTCTCAGGTATCGGAACCGTCCCCGTGGGCCGCGTTGAGACCGGCATCCTGAAGCCCGGCATGGTGGTCACCTTCGCTCCCCCCAACCTGACCACTGAGGTGAAGTCGGTGGAGATGCACCACGAGTCTCTGCCCGAAGCTCTGCCCGGCGACAACGTCGGCTTCAACGTGAAGAACGTCTCCGTCAAGGAGATCCGCCGTGGCAACGTGGCTGGAGACAGCAAGAACGACCCGCCTCAGGCCGCGGAGAACTTCACCGCTCAGGTGAGCCGCAGAACCCGTTTACTGGCACAAAGCAGAACCAGAACCTTTTATCTGGATCGGACGCAGCCCATCTGCTAAGTTGTTCGCTATTACTTGCACTCAAGTAATAGTAAAAACATAAATCATGTAAATAACATAATTACAAAATAACGACAATATAAAACTGCAGGTGAAGTTTTGTCTCAAACAAACTCACAGTGGATAAAAATATTCAAATAAAAGAAAAAGTTACTTCAGTAACTAGTTACGACCCAACTCTGACACTGAGTGATTCCCTCGTTTAAGAGGTCGGTGCTCGTTTCTTTAATTGATGAGTCGCTCCTCTTGCAGGTGATCATCCTGAACCACCCGGGCCAGATCGCCCAGGGTTACGCCCCGGTTCTGGACTGCCACACCGCTCACATCGCCTGCAAGTTCAGCGAGCTCAAGGAGAAGATCGACCGCCGCTCCGGCAAGAAGCTGGAGGACAACCCCAAGGCCCTGAAGTCCGGCGACGCCGCCATCATCACCATGGTGCCTGGGAAGCCCATGTGTGTCGAGAGCTTCTCCCAGTACCCCCCACTGGGTGAGTCGGCCCCTCCACTGGGGGTCGGTCTGTTTAAGCTTCCGGGCACATAAACTGGCGAAGTTAAAAAGATTCAGGTGGAATCTGATCTGATACCGGTAAATCTCAAAACAAGTGGCGTAATCCAGATTTTGGCTTCATGAAGAACCCGAGATGAACTCCGGCCCAAGATGATATGAAAATCTGGGCCAATATCAATATGCAATGTTAATATTTCTGCCAATATTTACCGACACTATATAAATATCACCCGTGTTTCCACTCAGGACCAGTTCCACTGGCAGATAATTTTACTTATAACAAGACATTTTTTCCATGTTATCAGTGAAATAATCTGCCAGTTCAGCTACCACTTTTTCATCCATATGTTCCTACGCCTCTACCGCCAGGCGGAAGAGAAAGTAGTTCCCTTCTACCCGTCTCACGTAGAAAAGATCTTAATAACTGTGTCACTTTCTAACATGCTTTTGTTCAGATACATTATCTCAGATGACCAGATATTGAAAGTATTGATCCCTGGACTTGGGAATCGATAGCTCAGTATCAATCCGCACGTCACTGGTGACGTTTTCTTTCCCGCTCAGGTCGCTTCGCCGTCCGCGACATGAGGCAGACGGTGGCCGTGGGTGTCATCAAGACGGTGGAGAAGAAGGCTCCGTCTGGCGGAAAGGTCACCAAGTCTGCACAGAAGGCCGACAAGAAGAAATGAATCTCCATGCAGGACGTCCAGCAGAACGCCGCGGCTCCTCCTCACCACCCGGCGCCGTCTTCTTCTCTGAGGCACAGCTCTCTACTCAAGGACTGGATTATGCTGATTAAAGCCCATCGCAAAAGTTTCCGCAGGAAAGGAGGCTTCTCCGCCTTCAACTGGAAGCTCTGGTATTAACTAAGATGAAGCCAAAACAATAAAAATATCACAGAATCAAACACACTCCTCCTGTTTTTATGTGCTTTTTCTCCTAAATCTGTTTACAAACTAAATATTTAGCTAGCAAACGTAACTTTGGTTTAAAGCTAAATACTTAATTTACAAAATAAAATACAGCTTGCAAGATAACTATTTAATTTGGAGTCAAATATTTATTTTTAAGCTAAATATTTAGCTTTCTAACTAGCTTTAGTTCAGAGTTAAATATTTAGTTTGCAAACTAAATATTTACTTTGCTAATTAAATATTTACTGTACTAGTTGGAATATTTATTTAAATATATAATTTCTATTTAAATATAAAACTCAGTGTTTAAATATTTAGTTTAAAACAAAATATTTTAACATTAAGTTTTAACTAACTATTTTGGAGCTAATTATTTAATTTCTAAGCTAAAGATTTAAATATTTAGTTTAAATATAAGACTATATTTTGTATTTAAATATGTAGTTTTATATTTAGTTTATGCTTAAATATTTAGCTTTGGCTAACAAATATTTAGTTTGTTTTAGGGCATAGATTTAGCTCAAAGCTAAATCTTTAGTTTGTAGACTAAAGATCACGCTTGCTAACTGAAATCCTTTATTTGAAATGACAACTTCCATAAACGAAGGTTGAACGTGAAAATATGAGTGAGAAATGAATCCTGTTTTTACTGGCTGAATATTGATGTTCACTTTTGATTGTGCAACTTTGCAAACCATTTGTACGAAAAGTTTAAATTTCTTTCTCTGATTTTGATTTTGAGTGTAAAACAATGAAATAAAACTATTCATATCAAAGAGTTTTTTTCTAAATTTGCGGTGAGAAAAGTCAGGAAAGAAACTGAGAATTTTGCAAAATGGAAATTTATCTTTCAATCTGTAGTTGAGTTATTTTTTTTTCCTACAATTTGTTAGATTTGGGAAATTTTGTTGCCCAACTATTGAAGCTGTATAAGCCAATTATTAGGCATTGCTTAGAGTGAAAGAAAAGCCTACCTACTTGGATGTTAAAATAAATATGATTGGAAAAAGTTTGAGGCTAAACTTGTCCACAGGAATCTTTATTTTAATGATATTGCAGTAAAGTGATGCCATATTTTCCCCAGAAGGATTTTTATTTTTGGCATTTCAGTGTTTCCGTACACTATAGTTACAGTTTGTGGTTTCATTAATGACACTTCCCGGTAGATGAAAGTGAAACCTAGTCCGCGCTTCCAACCAGTCGCAGCAGAGCTCAGGTTCTGCTGGGCAGGAGACGCGGCTCGGTTCCAGGTCCGGTTCAGGGACACAACGTTTTCCCAGCAGAACCTGGTGAGTGACGCTGCCTCATTTTCATTCACTGTTGGATCCAAAACTAACGCTTTTGGGGGTTTGAATGATTTGAATGGTTTTTAATTAAATCAGCCGATGGTTCGACTGGTTTTAACTGGTTAATAAAGTTCAACTGGGATAGCTGAATGTTCTGTAGTATAGCTGTTTAGTTAATCATCTAGAAATAATTTTCGTGTTGAGATTGACTTTATTTGAAAAGCAGGTCATTTAAACAACATGTTTTACAAGCAATAAAACGTCCCAGCATGTGATCCGCACTGAAGGAACAACACGACACAATCCGTTCGGGTCTATTATGTTTTCCTTTCACAGTTGATCATCCATTTCTACATCCAAGTCTGGGAGTAAATTAATTTATAAAGTATTTCAGGAAAACTTTTTCCACTTCCTTCTCCCAAGTCAGGAAATGTTTGAACTCAGGAAATGTTTGAATTTAGGGAATGTTTGAAATCAGGGAATGTTTGAATTTAGGGAATGTTTGAAATCAGGGAATGTTTGAATTTAGGGAATGTTTGAATTTAGGGAACGTTTGAATTTAGGGAATGTTTGAATTTAGGGAACGTTTGAATTTAGGGAATGTTTGAACTCAGGAAATGTTTGAATTTAGGGAATGTTTGAATTTAGGGAATGTTCCGGGATTGAAGAGCTGAACGTCTCATTCTTTCCGATCCTTCCTGCAAACACATTTACTGCCTAGTTTGTCTATAGTTAAATTAAAAACAACATTAAGCATTAAGTAACTGTGTTTTGTCATCCAGTAGCTGCTGAATAAAGTAGAATATTTGAATCAAAGCTCAAAACTCTATTATTATTATTTTTATTATTATTATTATTATTCAGGCAGGCTTTTTAATATTGAAATATGGCGGGCTGCTGATTTGAGGTCTTTCATTCTGGTTTCCATGGTAACCGCAGTCTCCAATGGGAGAACCACAGAAGTGATTCTGTTGGATCGGAGCTGGGTCGGACTCAGACCCAATATCTAAATGATCTCATTAGCTCTGAAATGGATACGCAGCTCTGCGTTACGATGTACCAGGAGGCTCCGAACTCGTTCAAGCACCGAACAGAAGCTGAGAGCAAATCAATGTCTGGGGGTGACACGACTTTTTCCACCTGAACAGAAACTAAACTGAAGTTATTATCTTGGGCGCTGAAGAGGGACGATCTAGAGCTATAGATCTAGAGTCAACACACAGCTTTAGTTATTACAGCTGGAAACCAGAGATCAGCTGAAATCCGGGTTTGAACATACAAAGACACATAAAGGCAGTTACAAAGTCAGCCTTCTATCACTCGAAGGGATTAAAGGACTAACGTCACAGTGAGGTCTGGATCGTTTAGTCGCATTGATTACTGCATCAGCGTCTTCATGAGTCTGTCTAAGAACGCTGCTGCTGCCCGTCTTCTGCTTCCTCTGCAGATTTTTCTCTCTGAATATTTAAGGCTGAGACGAGTGAAGGATGGACACAGAGGACAGTCAGCCTGAGGTCGTCTCTCCCGTGAGACGAAGGCCGAGACTTAAGCAGCAAGACTCAGGTAAAACCGATGATCAGCCCAGGTCTGAGGGATCGTTTTCCGGCTCCAAACCACGATGGCGCATTGGACCGTTGTAGACAGAAGACAAAGAAAGGAGGAGTAAACTTCAGCCAAACATTTTGAGATGAATCTCAGAAATTTAACATAAAAAGTAGAAATTTTCTGAATGTCAAAGGTCAAAATTTTTCTAGAAAAAATCTTTGACTTTTCAAACTCAGAAATTTCCTTGTGTTTTTTTTGTCTAGAAAATTGTGAGATTTTTGGCAGTAATTTACTCCTTTTCTTTCTACCTGCAATGTCCCTAATGTGGCGTCGTACTCATCACCGTCGCCCTGCAGTGGAAAGCTCCCTGTCGGTGGAGGAACCGGTTCCCATTCCTCCCAGTCTGGCCCACCGGATCAAGCTGCGGGCCAAGGAGCTGAAGATCCGGCAGAAGGACCGCTCCTGGGCCGCCGAGGTGGTCAACGACTTCAGGGAGAACCTGCTGAGGTTCCTGAGGAACAGCAGCGACCAGCCGCTGTTCCAGGCGGCCGACTTCCTCACCACAGGAAGCTACTTTGAGAAGGTCAAGGTGAGGTCAGGGGGAAGCGGACCAGAACCCGCAGCAGTTTGACCGACAAAGCGCTTCGGTTCCACTGACTGGAACATAACAAGTGAAAAACTTATTGTTATGAGTGAAATAATCTGCCAATAAACTAAGAATTTTCCAACATTAAGGAATTACTGACTTAAACTCCTACTCCTCTTGCTGAAGAGTTATTTGTAAATTACTTTTGTTTTCTGTACTCAGATATTTGCACTCAAATACTTGGTAGGATTTTGTGTTTTTTCAGAATAACAGATAGGTAGGAATAAAATCGTCTGAATGTTGTACATCCGGTCAGAGTTGGACTCTGTTTCTCCTTCAGATCGACAGCCCCGATGAGTTCGACATGATGCTGAAGCTTCCGGTTTCCTCTCGCTTCAACACCACCAAGCTGGACGCCGGCCTGTTCTACCGCATCGACCTGACCCGGCCCACGCGCGCCCCCATCAAGGACTTCCTGCTGGACGACAGACTCACCCTGTCGTCCAGTAAAATCCTGACGGAGATGTTCCGGCTCGTCCGCAAGTTCCTGAAGACCTACAGAGGTCTGTGGTTCTCCCCTACTCTACCGCTCTGACGCTGAAGTCTGAGCATCTGGGTTCACTTGTGTGAATCTTTGTTTCTGCTGGGGGTTTGCATGTTCTCCTCCTGCTTGGGTTCTCCAAACTGACTGTAGGGGCCAGTAACTTTGTTTCTATTAACCATAAAACTGTGCAAATTGAAAGTACAAAAATACATTTGCTTAACGGAAACACACACATTTTTCTATAAAAAGGTTTTGGTTGTTTTTCAGCAGCAGTAAAATAGATTTATTTCAGAGAACTGCAATAGAAACACCTTTTTCACATCAAACGAGTCACATGACCAGCAACCAGGTTTTACTACTGGCAGAAACGTTGAAGAAGACGACAGGAAGCGGTACGAGGATGAGGACTGTTTTGCTTTTGGACAGTGTGCAGCTTTGCTTCGTATGGAAGCCCACTCTGTTAAAAAAAATAAACTAAATTATCTCATTATAATGAGATAATTTATTTTATTTTTTTTAACAGAGTGGCGGAAATGGGCTTCCATAGCTTCGAGATGCAGCTCCTCCCCAGTAAAGGTTTAAGTGAGGAGCCATGTTGTGATGACTTCCTGGAGGAGGAGTTTCAGAGAGCAGGAACTTTTAAAGAAACAGACACAATTTCAAGGCGTTAAAATTACTGTCAAGTTAAAACACCAAACGGTACACTTTTGAATGCATTCACCGTCTCCACCCAACTGGCACACACCTCGCACAGAATCAAGCGCACCCATCCCTTTCGCTTCTCAAGTCCAGCAGCCAAATCTGTAAGGTGACTTGGCACACCTGTGCTCACAAACATCTCTCTTCAGACAAAGAACCTCAACTGAAAGCTTCCCCAAAGACACACCGGTAGGAATGGACATTATTCACAGTTTGCATCATTCAAATTACATTCAGAAGACCAGAATAGATTTGTTTGATGCAATGTCTTTCAGGTGTTTGGAAACAGATTAATTGCACTGTTTGGAATATAGTTTATTTATTTATTCACTGTTAACTTACAAGTAAATTATTAACTCATTACTTGAGAAACTAGTTAACCGGTTAAAGTTAAAATTAACCCATAGTGATCTGTAGTTAACATTTCTCCTGTTTGTAGGTTTTCAACCTACTCTGTGAACCACTGCTCACATGTTTGCTCCTCTGCTGTCGATGAGATTCATCTAAAGACAAGAAAAGGAAAGGATAGATAAAACACTGAGACGAGTTGTTCCTGTGTCTCTTTGGAGGAAGCAAGCTCTTTCAAGTTTGGGCAAAAGCTGAGGTTTCTTAAGGGAGCAAAAAACTTGATATTTACAAAATCAAATTTCTTATCTATAGCATTTTTATGCCAGCTGAATATGACATAGTGACTTGAATGTGCTACAAGTGGCTGGAAAACATAATGATGGAAACACTGCAATTGTGAAATTGTGTTTTTTTTTTAATATATTAGCAGAATAAAGACAATATTTGCACATATTAGCTAGTGTGTGTCCAGAGTGGGCGCCGCCTCTCGGCTCCTGGTCGGTTCTGCATGGATCCTCAGGTTTAGACAAATCGTTTCTGACCTGTAACGGTTCTGACTCTGGTTTGTGTTTCTCTCCTGTTCAGTCCCGGATCGCCGCTGCCGGTGGGAGTTGAACAGGAAGAAACCCAACTCTCCCGCCGTCACTCTGTCTCTGTGCCGGAGAGACAGCGGCGGGGAGGAGCTGATCTCTGTGGACGTCGTTCCGGCTCTGGAGGTAATCAATAAATCAATAAATCTGCTCCTTCAAAACATTTCAGAACAGACAGTTCACTTTAATTGATCACATGATTTATTGATTACCGAGACAAGCTTACCAGTAAAACTCAAAGGAGTTAGTGTTCATAACTTGGTGCCAAATTGTTCTACTTTATCAAACAAAATCCTAATAAGAGACAATTTGTCTTAAAACAAACAAAAAGAGCAAGAATAATTTTTAAATTGACTACATGACCATCTTAATTTAGTTGTTTGTTAACTTACTCAATTTAGCCGTCTAGCAGGACAATCAGAGATATTATGGGATGGTTTCGACTGAAGCAGATTTGTGGGTTAGAATGGCCTAGTCAAAGTCCAGACCTGAATTTAACTGCAATTCTTTTCAAAACAACATCAAAACACACGGCTTGTGCTGTCCAGTCTGGAGTAGTGTTAGTGACACAGTTTCTCTGATGACTTTGAAATGTTTGCTGCTGCTTCTGCTTGCAGGTCCAGAGCTGGCCCCCTGCGGTGCGAAACGGCCCAGATGTGGACAGATGGCTGGGAACGAAGCTCCGGCAGGAAATCAGGAGCTTACCTTGTTACTTTGTTCCAAAAAGACAGAAAGGACGGAAACTGAGTGAAGACGCCAAAGGTGAGAAGAAGACTTTTTATGTCATTACAAATTCAGATGTTTGCCTGCAGCGCCATCTGGTGGGTTCAACTGGAAACACAATTTATTCACCTGACCTTTTTGGACAAGCTCATGTGTCTGGCCTCAGGTTTAATATTTTAACCTTCCCAGGGGTTCCCAAAGTGTGGCACCAGGCCATTTGTGGCACTTAACACATTTTTTTGTGGCCCCCAAATGCAGCTCAAAAATGGTTCCAATGTGGCCCCAGAGGAACTTTTGTCATTTTTTTAGCATGAGAATTTCAATGACGCATTTAATTATTCTTTAGTGCATAATAAAAAGTGTTAGGGAGAAAGTATTTTTCATTTTAATTTCCTAGTAAGTAGGTCTATAAATGACTTTTTATTCAAAAAAGAAAGAATACAGCACATGAATTCTTATGTTAAACTTTGTTAAACACAGTATTGGACAAAACATTTGGATTCAGTGACAAGTTAGTGGTTAAATGTGTAAAGTGACATTAATCTGCTTCCTGATTTCCACCATCTGGTCATCCTGCTTTTATTTTGGCTGTTTTTCAGAAAGCTGGAGGATTTCTTTCTCTCACATTGAGAAAAAAATCATCACGTCTCACGGCAACAAGAAGACCTGCTGTGAGAGCAGAGGCACCAAATGCTGCCGGTGAGTTCATCCTGGAGGCGCAAATTCAGCCCCAGAACCGACATTATTTTTGTACAAATCTCTTAACATTTAAACGTCCCATACAAAAGCATTATTTTTGGCAGATTTCTGCTTGTTTACCTGCGTTTTAAAATAACAAACAGGTGAAAACATGCAGCGGTATTCTCTGCGTTTCAGAGATTAGATGATATGTGAACGTTTCCCTACAAACTCCTTTCATTAGCACTGTTAGGAGCTCCAAATCTCAGCCATGCTGTCCACTACAGCCATCATTTAAAGTTTAAACTGCTCACAGAAAGCTGGACTTTATCTCAGTGAATTTGCATGTTAATCACTTTTACAGCTTTTAAATAATCAATGTGATTAAAGCAGCACAGACTGATGATGCCACTCCAGATTCTGAGCCTGGGAAATATTTAGATTTTTTATGATTCAACCTGCTTTTAAGGTTTCAGTTCAATCTCCACTTCTGTGGAGATTGAACTGAGGTATTTCTGTCTTACATTTTTCTGTATTAATCTGCCCATTATTTTCCAGCAAACAGTGCCTCATGCTGCTGAAGTCTCTCATTGAGGGTCTGAAACGGCGCTATCCCAAAGAGCTGGAGGAGCTGTGCTCGTACCACGGCAAGACGGCCTTCCTGCACACTCTGTCCACCAGGTGGGACCGCACACCTGACTCCAGGGTCAAAATGACACACTGTGGCTTGACAAGGCATCCATTCTTATTGATTATTACACTTTTTGGGGGTTATAACACCAAATGTATATGAAACAATCTGCAAAGTGTGGCGTGCATTTATTTTCAAGCTCTCCCAAGTCAAGACTTTCAATTTGTCTTAATGTGTCAAAGAAATTCAATTCACTGTGTGACCGTCTTAATTTAATTTAGTTTTAGATATTTCTTATAGTTTTTATAATTTACTTTGTTTTGTATTTACTGATTGTATTAGTTGAGTCACTTTAATTTCTTTTTAACTGGACAAATTACTCATTGTCCAAGAACAGATGAAAAGTATCCCTTTGGATAATTCTGGAGCATCTACAGAAATGAACGTGTATTGCCCCTACCAAACAAATGAAATTTAAATTCACAAGAATGGTGAAAGATTTATATGAAAGGCTGAAGACACTTTAATAAAGACCAATTTACAGGAAGCAAGCTGCTTGGAGGGAAACCTGAAGAAATGTTTGTGCAGTTCTTGGTTTATCAGTTATTTATTTATTTCTGAATATTTCCTGTCAGGTATGATGATTCCTCCTGGGCTCCTCAGCAGCTTCCCGCCTGCTTCCTGCAGCTGGTGGCTGCGCTGCAGGACCACGCCCGCACAGGCTCGCTCCCTCACTTCTTCGTTCCTGAGAGCAACCTCTTTGCAACGTCCATGTTTCCTCGCAGAGCTCAGGAGTTCCTAGTCAAAGCCCTGGAGGAGCAGATGAAGGAAGATCTGCCGCTGCTGAGGCCTCCGCCTCTTCTTCCTTCTCTGGAACCAGTCACCATCGGAACCCAAATGAACCCACAAGAACTTCCTGAAAAATCCCACCCACTGATCTCTTCTGATTGGCAGAAGCTCATCCTGGTGTTTGTTGTAGCTGTGGTCTTTGGCTTTAAGTTTCTGTGTTTTTAACCAGGCCAGTGGTGTCCAACGTCAGTCATCAAGAGCCGCTGTGCTGGTTCAACACACTGGAATCTATCGAAGGTTCACCAGCTGAACTGTATGACGCTCTGAGGAGTCAGTTGGAGCATTTCAATCAGCTGTGTTGAAGCAGAAAAAACATATAAAATCAGCTGCATCTCCATTAATCATAAAATTGAGCAAATTGAAATTACGAAAATGAATTTGATGAATGGAAACACGTCGGTTTCAAAAAACTGAGGCGGTTTCTCGCCTCAACTAAGTATTGAAATTTTATATTTTGTAAAACTAGTCGAAATGCATTTTTTGGGATCACAGGGGTCACATGATCAACAACAGGATGTTACTACTGGCGGAAACGACAAAGAAGACAACAGCTAGTAGTGGGAGGATGACCTTTTAATAAATGTGTGAATAAACTTATTCACCTGTGATTTTAAATGTTTCTTATTTAGTGGAAACACTGCAATTACGAAATATCAAAGTTTTAAGTACATTTTTAATGAAAATGCAGCTAGTGGCAGCGGCCCTTGAGGACTGGAGCTGGTCACCCTTGAACTAGGCCAAAACATGGATGAAATAATAGAAATTTGGCAGAAATACAGAAATTTTTTTTTTTTTTTTCAAAATGTTTATTTCAATTTCTTAAATTTCTGTGTATTTTAGTCACTAATCAGATATAATATGACAGGAGAGGTGAATAAGACGAATCATCTTGCGAAAAGGTTTTCCTCAAAGTTGATGTTACAGGAAGAACAGGACAAGCCTGAGGGTTTGGATGAGTTGCTGACTAGTCGGGCTGCCATTACTGGTCATAATATTATGCCTGATTCCTGTATGTATCGCAACATTTCAGATTTCAGCAGATCTTAAAGTGTGTTTTTCAGGAAGCAGGAGTGACTTAGCCAGCGCTAGCTCCAAGTTTACATGATCAAAATGGTGATCCTGTATATGGATACACATACATGCATTTATAAACATGCACATATCCATGTGCGTGTAGATCATGACACCAATTAATTAATGAATCCAAAGTCAGTAAGTTATTCTATGACTTTTTTCAATTTCCAACCAACATAAATTTGCTTTAGGTTAATTTCATCATTTGAGTTGATAAATTTATTTCTCCTAAAGCTGCTTTAAATCCTGATCAGAACAAAGAGTGGTTGCATCATCATCTGCAAAAGTAAAAATCTCGTGTCAGAAAATATTTAAAAGATTTTAATTGTATGTTTATTTTTAATTCAGAACAACATGTTAAATGAAGCTTCCTTGGGAAACAAACATAAGTATCATTTTCTAAAAATAAAATGTTAAATCTTTTTCAGATTGCAGCAAAATTATTTTTGGTCATAATTATATTTAGCATAATAAGTCATTGTCATCTTTGTATCTTAGTGCTTTGTGACCTTCTGTAAGGATTAAAAAAACAGTAATATATTTATCATTATCCATTCATTAATAATCATTTGCCATTACAGTTTTTCAAAGTATATACAATATTTATTACATTTATGCTTCTATTAATAGATTAATGTTTCAATGGTTTTCCTTTATCTTCAACTGTAAATACAATATTGAGTTATTTTTACACTGGGCTTTAGTAATATTACATATTTTTTAGTTTTAACAATATTTTGCATTACATATCACTATATTTAATAATAAAATAATATATTAAAGATAATTAAGCTATCATTATGCTCTGTAGTACTCTTAAATAAATATAAGAAGAGTATAAGTATAATTTTAAAGAAATATTTAGAAGACCGGAGAGTAGTGTGGATTTAAACGTTACTCTTTAAGCGGAACCCTCTAGTTGCTCCTTTTTGTTTCCGGGGGGATCGCTTGAAGGCGCACACTCGGCTATAAAGCTGTTCTGCCGGAAATGTGTCGTCCTTTTCCAAGCTATTCAATATGGCGGTGAGTGTAATTTTGCGTTGAACTCACACGAAGTTACAGATTAAATCTACAATCATCGGGGTGTTAAAGCTGTTTTATCGGCTATTCGCTGTTCAGACACACGGACCCAAAGATAAACTTTGTACTTGCCGCTGTATTTGTTGGATAAACACCATAAATATAGATTAAATTAACTAAGGTAACCGATGCTAACAGGCTAGCCTCTGAAAGCTGTTTATTTTATTGATGGTAGTTCGGGTAAACATTCTGCTGGAGGTGTTGAAAAGTGTCGCGTAGTTCCTCGATAAGATTCCGTTAATATTTGAGTTGTGAGTTTATTAATTTTCGGACAGATCTGTGTTCTGTTTTGATGCTAATGCTACCGGGGAGATGTTCGGACATGTTCTCAGCTGGCGTGTGTTTCTGACAGCCAGCTCCACAGAGCTGTCTAGGTGTTAAAGTGGGATTCGTTAGCAGGTTAACTGCAGCCTGGGTTAGTTAGGTGCTTTGACTAGACATGGCAGCAGCTGTCAGGTGAGTTTTGCTGCTAAATAATCCTCTGTGTGTTTTTCCCTGCAGGACCAGGGTGAGAAGAAGGAGAACCCCATGAGGGAGCTGCGCATCAGGAAGCTCTGCCTGAACATCTGCGTGGGCGAAAGCGGAGACAGACTGACCAGAGCCGCCAAGGTGCTGGAGCAGCTGACCGGACAGACTCCCGTCTTCTCTAAGGGTCAGTGTTTGGGTCCGGCCGGCCGGCCGGGACTGAATGTCTGAGGCGCGTTCTGATTCTGGGCCCGTCCGTCTCTCCGCAGCCCGCTACACTGTGAGATCCTTCGGCATTCGCAGGAATGAAAAGATTGCTGTCCACTGCACCGTCCGTGGGGCCAAAGCAGAGGAGATCCTGGAGAAAGGGCTGAAGGTGAGGCTCTGTTCGGTGCTGCGGGGTCCAAACGCCTAAATTAAAAATAACGGAGCTTTAAATCTAATTAAAAGTGTTTTCTGTTGTTAAACGAGTTTAACATAAAAAATGAATTTGTCTTTCAACTATGAGGGAAAATAGTTGTTTTTTTTCAGCCAGCTGATGGTGAGCACCGACATGTTGGGGAGAATCTGGTTGACTGGTTCCACCTTGTTATGTCTCTAACACCAGACCGGGTCTAGTTTACATAGTTCTATGTGTAAGACTGAAGTTTGTCCATGTTTAAACTATTAAATAACATTTGGGCCTTTTTGGGACCAGCAGTTTATTTTAAAAATGTCTGGAAAATGTGTAATTTGAGTGTAAATGTTAAACCGTTTTAAACGGCTAGTTTGTTTAAATCTGATCTAAAGTTTTTTCTTGGACTTTGGATCTTTGTTTTTGTCTGATTCAGATCCTGACCATCGGCTGTGGAACTTTGGTTTTTAGATGCCATAATTTCTCCATCATCTAGTCTCGTTTCATTTCACATAGACTGGCTTAAAAATATAATCAGATTTATTCGTTCATTTTTTCGTCGTAGCAGATCTGATTTCTGATTGTAGTTATTATTATTTTTTAATGATAAATGACGGTAAATGTTTTCAAAACGCGACTATTCTTTGTTTGTGAGGTAAATTCTACCAGAAAATTAAAATTACAAGAGCAAACTTGTTCTAATCATCCTGCTGATGATAATTTGATGTGTTCAGATTATCTCTAATATTCTCAACATTCTTTTAAGTTAGTTATTTTTTGTACTGTAGTTCTCGTAAAATAACTTTATTCTGGTAACTTTCTGATTGTTTTCGTATTATTACTGAATCCTTGTAATAACGACAACACGAATCTGCAGAGAAAAAGTTTAGTGACAGATAGAAGCTGTGACTGCTTGCCGTACGGTGACGCTCTGCACCTCTGCTGCCTTCAGGTGCGCGAGTACGAGTTGAGGAAGAACAACTTCTCTGACACCGGAAACTTCGGCTTCGGCATCCAGGAGCACATCGACCTGGGCATCAAGTACGACCCCAGCATCGGCATCTACGGACTGGACTTCTACGTGGTGAGAAACGTCACAGAGAAAGTGTTACAGGATTTACTGTTTCTATGGAAACAGGCCAACTTGCACCAGCCGGTTACGTAAAGGTTCACCGATCCACTTTCTTCACTTCCCATATCTGATTCGATACAGAAAACATTTCTGAATTTACTTAAAACGTTTCTATTTTAAAACACAAATCTACTGAATTATTAGATGACTGTCAGTACAGAACAGCTTCACAAGTTTGATCAAAAACAACTTTAATTTGTTCAGTCAGTGCAATTCGAAGCACAACAGTCGATGTAAAATAACTTGATGAGCTTGTTTAGGTGATAAACGGTTCTGATTATTTCACCAATTACATGGAAAAATGTTATAAGTGAAATAATCAGCCAGTGGAACTAGAACGTTTTGTCAACATGGAGGAATATTGATTAAAAACATTTTTCCACTAGAAAATGGACCAAAATTACTTTAACGTTTTGTTTTTGCAGTGCAGAAAGTGATATTAGGAAATGTAAAATAAATTTGAAAGCTCAGTGTTGCTCAGAGCACAAAGCACAGAGTTAGAGTGAATAGATTGGGAACACTGTCGCTGATATCCGATCTATAACCTCTAAAAACAAAGATCATAGAAACCAAACGACTGAACTACGCACAATTTGTCAGTAAAAACAAAACAAACGCAGGAATTACAAAAAGTATGAGAATTAAAATTAAATGAATAACCTTATATTTTGTCACATTAAGACAAACATTTATTTCTCTGGAGTTTATGTGGTGAACCGTCGTC
The DNA here is from genome assembly GCA_903067095.1 of Girardinus metallicus. Lineage (NCBI taxonomy): Eukaryota > Metazoa > Chordata > Actinopteri > Cyprinodontiformes > Poeciliidae > Girardinus > Girardinus metallicus. The sequence continues at coordinate 20,350 of CAEGAE010064459.1, read as the reverse complement.
ACTGATTTATAATCGTTTTCATGATCAGGACCGATGCAGATATTGATCTGGATGGGTGCAGCTCTAATTCACCTCTCTCTCCTCCTCCAGGTTCTGGGCCGACCCGGCTTCAGCATCGCAGACAAGAAGCGGAAAACGGGCCGCATCGGCGCCAAGCACCGCATCCGCAAAGAGGAGGCCATGCGCTGGTTCCAGCAGAAAGTGAGTTCAGAGGTCAACAGGAAGTGGTTTCAACCTCCTGGTCCCACCTGAGGGGGAACATGGAGGTCAAGTTCTCACTGCAACAGCAGGCTAAAAAATGCAATACATGGGATTAAACACAGTAGACTTGATCCTAGACTTTGACTAGACCACTGACCTTTGTGAAATAAGAACCATTTTTCTCTCATTCCAGCCAAAAATAACTTTAGACCCTCAAATGTTATGAATTCTATTTTAAAAAGACATAAATTTAGTTAAATGTCTACGTTAGGAAACATTATAAAACACAACACAATTTATCTTTGAAGTAAAGATAAACATAAAATTTTGCAAAAAGATGGATTTTTTTTCTTGTGGGAATATGAAATAAAAAACACATATAATCCAACTCTGTGTCACAAAATCAGCTCCAACAGCAAAGTTCTGGTTCTTTTTAGTTTTTGTGGAAATTCAATGCAAATATGGCAGAAAAAACTGTTGAACCTTCATCTGCTGTTACATTTTGAACATGAGCTGCTGGTTCTTTGTGTTTTTAGACAGATTTTAAGAACCGTTTCGTGACTAAAACTAAATTTACTTGAATCTTCCAGGGATTTATTTCATCTTCACATGCTGTTTTTTTTGTTTTTGGCTCAGTGAAGCTAAAGTTTACTTAATTTAATGTTTAAACTCTGACGGCAGAAAACCAAAAACATTCCCTAAAGTTTCAGTTCAATCTTCAAAAAATATGAATCTGGAATATGGAAATATCCAATATGGCTGCCACAATACAAAGGTTGAAGGCATGAAGTGTTTCTCGTGGTTCCCATGGTGTATATTTTTATTTTTGGACATGTTTGAATGTTTAACATAATAAATGATTTTATTTTTTATCATCAGTTTTTCACTTTTGCCTAAAACGGTTTTGTTTTCTGTTTCTTCTTTGCAGTATGATGGCATCATTCTACCCGGCAAGTAAAGGAGCTCCTCTCTGTCTTGTTTGTAACTAAATAATAAAATGGTAAAAAACCAAAAACTCAAGGTCTGTTGTGGGATTTTCTTTTTTAACTTAATGAGGAAGTGATGTAATCCTATAAAGCTCTGAGAGCAACGCAGACAAACTGAACTTGGAGCATTTTTCCATCTTACTAAAACACATTGTTTATTTCAGTGAAGTTTCATATTTGCAAAATCGCTTGTTTTTTTTTAAAGATTAGCAGAAATGACGTGCTACTAAAAAAACTACTAAAAAAACTGATGGAGCTTTTTTAGTAGTTTTTCCATGATCAACTATACAAGATCCACAAAACAAAAATCAAATTGTCGATCTATAAAAGCTGCAACTGGGATTTCAACTTGTTTTTAACTGGTGCATAAAATCCTGTTTTGTTTTTTTAAGAAATGCTTTGAAAGTGTCTTAAAGCTTCACTTCTGAAGCAAATCTAACTTGAACACATTGAGCCAAACGAAACGGTCCTGCAAGTTTAAAAAATACGGTGTTCAACCACAAGGTGGCAGCATCGCCTCGTGTTAACAGTGGCGCAACCCGAAATGTAGAAAGAGCCACATTGGACCAAAAAAACAAAACAAATAATTAAAAACCTCGTATAAGGTTTATAATGAAGGCAACGCAGGTTTTAGGTGTTTATGTTAGCCTATTATCATAACGACTAAGCGCGTACATTCATGAGCATCCAGGATTAAATGTTTATTTTCCCTGCTGTGCGTCCTGGAAGGAAAGACGCACCACGTGACTCTGTTGTACGATGGTGCTTTAAGTTTACCTTCCGTTACAATATGAATGTTTTATGTTTCGTTGAATTGATAAAATTAAATGAATGCAATAAAGACATCAGATTTTTGATGTCATTTTTGTAGGAAGATTCAACAGGAAAAGATATTTTTCCGTTTGGAACTTGAAAAATCTGCTTCCAAATGCAGTTTGCATGACGACATCGCTCCTTGTAAATAATCACGTTAAGTCTGATCGAGAAAACAACAGAACGGAAAGTGCATAACGTGCCGCTTATCTGGGCAACAAACGGAGTGCAAGAAAACTCAACCTGCAGCTGTAAAATAAAACGGCAGCCTTTTGAAAAGGTAAAGTTTATAAAATTAAATTAATACAGTTTAAGTTTGATTTCTGTGCGAATTCCAAGCAAGTCAGTGCGACGGTAAAACACAGCATCCTCTTGACACGCAGCCAGACCTGAGGATGTTAAACACAATAATATCGCTAAGCGTCTTTCTAAATATATACTGACAAAAATCAATAATCAGTTTATAAAAACAACCACTTTGTTACTAATGTGCCCAGGACAGGATTGTGTTCTAACGCGTTTACTGTGAACAACATCAACATCCTGCTTGTAAGATGTAACTTTAATCTTGAGCGCCAGCTAATGCAGCTCCTGCCTGGAAACGTCTGAACATTACCGGAGTTTTCGGACTATAAGCCGCTACTTTCCCCCACGCTTTGATCCACGCAGCTTATAGCCCGGTGCGGCTTATATATACACGTTTCCAGTTTTTTTTTATTTTTTATTATTTTGTTAAATTTGTAGGTGCGGCTTATAGTAAGGTACTTTTTTGTTATTTGACAACTTCCCGCTACAGAGCAAACATTCAGGTCATCCATCCGCTTTGGCAAAGAAGGTAAGAGATTCGGTCCAAGATTTGTAGAGTCTCTCCTCAGCTATTTCTCTCTTTTTCCCTTTGCTCTCCATTTCTCACCACCCGTCCGTTTGCGTACAGCCTCCTGCCTCGCGCCCCGCCCAGCTGAAAGAAACGTCACAGGCTATGACGCAAATCTTTGTGACGAAAATGTTGAAATTTTATATTTATTCTACACATTTTTATAGCATTGGAAAACGTTAAGAATGTTTGTGTCATGTTTGTCCGCCTACAGAAACCACATTAAAACCAAAAAATATATTTCCCACCCCCATCTTTCAATTTTCAAACATTTTTGAAAATTGAAAGGCTCCCTGGAGCCACTAGGGCGGCGCTAAAGAGCCGCGGGTTGCCGACCCCTGGTGTGGTGATTACCGGGGAAAAATGGATGTCAAAGTTCAGGTTGGTGGTTTATAAACTTAACAAAATGTAAAAATCATTTTTTTGCCCTCAGAGCTGCAGATGTTCCATGAGCTTGGAAGAAAAGCAACTCTGCTATACAAAATCACTTTTATAATTTACATTTTTATTGATTTTCTGCTTATGAACCGTTTCAAAGCACAAAAGTCATTATGCATTACACATTAATTTCAGTATATTGTACTTGTTATAGTAACTATATGGCACCGTAATACAATTTAGGTGCATTGAAAACTGTCACTTTTTGAATAACTTATTTCTATTTTAGGTCTTAAAGTATAAAAAGCATAAAACCTTTACATAAAATTGAACATACACATTGTCTTCTGTGGGATGTTATTGGGCTGTGAATGTCAAGGGTCAAAAAAAGTGCAGGTAACATCTGCAGACCCCCCACATCCTGGACACAAACCGTTTAGATGTTTACCTTCATGTCAGCACAAATTGAACGCCGGACCGGCTCCAAACGGCCGTTTAATACAGAAAACGGTTGAAGCAAAATGTCTGGACCAGATTGTCTTTATTCAGTGAAACTCCACCAAAACAATCCAGAGATTTGATCAAATAAATTACATCAGCATTTTGTTTTTACAGTAGTTTACTCCACAGACTGAAGGATTGGAGTCTCACTGGTTCAGTCATAGTTGCAGTAAAAATTTTAACTTTTATTTATTTTTTCATTAACCCTTTAAGAGCATGTTTTACATTTCTCTCATTAAGATGATCTGATTTATCACTTTTTATGTTTAATACTCCAAATTACATCACATTAAGTAAATTAACAGGTTCACTCCTTCATTCTCAGTGATCTGCTCCATCTTTCCTGCTCATCCACCTGCTCCACTCCTCTTTTCCCTTCCAGCTTTCTCTCTAAACTAACCTCCACCTGCAGCTTCCTCTTGTTTTCTGCTAATCAGCACAGATAAATTAGTTCAGCTTTAATCATAAGAAAAGGAGCAACTCTTCTGCTTTTCTTTGCTCCCAATATTGATACGTATAGAATATTTTTTGTGCTTCAAGTTTAGAACTTCCTTCCTTTTGCAGGTTTTAGAAAAGCTATTATTCAGGTGTGAAATGTCTGCAGACAGAAAAGTCCTCGGACATGATCATGGTTTGCCTCTGGGTCGCGCTACGCCTTGGCGTTCTGTGCAGGGGCCACGCTACTCTCCCTGCTCCGGTTCTTGGCGGCCTGCTGCGGGTCTTCGTGGCCCGGCGTGTTGCGGTGTTGCTGCCGGCGTGTCGCATTGCGGGGTGGCAGGGTCAGGCTGCAGCAGGACACTCCCACGGTGGGCTCCGGGAGGTCTTCGGCTTTGGACCAGCTGTCGGTAGCCGGATCGTACTTCTGCACAGCCGCCTTGTAGCGCTTCTCCGCCTCGTTCCAGCCGCCCAGCAGGTACAGCTTGTCGCCCAGTGGGGAGAGGCCGGCGGTGCTCACGCCCAGTGGGAGAGAGGCGACCCGACCCCACGCCCCACTCTCTGGGGAGAACACCTCCACTGACAGGACATCCACCCGCTCTCCTCCGGGCCCCAGTTGGCTTCCACCCACGACATAAACCTTCCCTCCAAGAGTGGCGGAGCAGTGCCAGCCACGGGGCGTCTCCATGGGGGCCTGCTCGGTCCAGGTGTCGCTCTCCATACTGTAGCGGGCCACCGACCGGGAGTAGGCGCAGCTGATGTAGCCGCCAGTCACCAGGATGTCTCCAGAGGGCAGAGTGGCACTGGAGTGGCAGCAGCGGGGCACCTCCATGGGGGCTTTCATCTGCCAGGTGTTGGAGGCTGGCAGGTAGCTCTCAGTGGTGGCCAGAAGACCCTCAACGTTGCGACCGCCAATGGCGAACAGGCGGCCGCCGCTGGCAGACAGGGAGAAGTGGGTGCGGCGCTGACGCATGCTGGCCAGGTGCAGCCAGGTGTTGAAGCGAGGGTCGTACCTGATGGGTTGGAAGAGAGACAGTGACCTTTATCTGATTCACAAAACAAGGAGAGAAAGAAACTGTGGTTCTCAAAGTGTTGGTTAAAGTACAGCATTTCCGTTTCCTGGCCTGATCAATGGTTCTTAAGGTTTTCTGAAGGTTGTTCTTTGAGAGCTTTTCTCTAGATCAGTTGTCTCAAACTGCAGTCCTCAAAGGACGTTGTCCTGCACCGTTTAGATGTGTCCCTTGTCCTCCACATTTGAACTAACTGGCAAACTGCCTCACTAGCATGCAGTCAAGCTCTGCAGACCTCTGATAATTGACTCATATTAAAGCAAGGTGTGCTGAAGCAGAGTGATACCAGGAATACCAAAGTAACTGGATTGGCATTCCTTTGTTGGTGTCAGCTTTTGGATTTTCTTTCACAATTGTCTTCTAAAATTGCAATTAGTTCTGATTCTTTCACAGAAGCAGGCAGATGTGGTTTAGAGGTCAGAATTAAGTAAAGAATAAACAGGAAAATAGAGCAGAGTCTTGGACTGTTGATCAAGCTCATGAGATTACAGCAGAGTCTGAATGCTTGGAAGGAAAAGGCTACAAGCTGAGGATTGGACCAGGGTTGTATTCTTGCTCAGAATAGCTAGTTTACCTGCTGAGTGTGCTGACGGCATGTTTGGCCTGATTGCGAGCGTCGTTCTGGTCCTCTCCTCCGGCCACGTACAGGAAGCCATCCATGACGGCCACACACTGGTTAAAGCTCTTAGCCGGAAGCTGGGTCAGGTGGCGCCAGATGGCTCCTCCTTCCCGAGGGTCCCTCCACAGCACCTGAATGGGAAGGTCAAAGGTCGACAAGAACTTGGGTCATACCCTGCATTTTAGGAAGAGTTCAATCTTAAAAGCTTGTTACTAAAGTAAATTAGTGTTACTGTTGCCATGTCGACACTGACCTCGCGGCTCAGAGCCCTCTCAGTGAGTGACGGACGTCCTCCGATGGTGAGCAGAGTCTGCTGGGCCCCTCGGACCTGAGTGCGCCGGGACTGCAGGGTGTTCTGCTGGTGGGGCAGCAGATGGTAGTTCATGGCGTCAACCAGCAGGCGGTGACACTGGGGGTCCAGCATCATTCGGGGGACGGGCTGGATCTGGCTCACCAGCTCGCTGGCTGGAATCGTCTCGAAACGGACTTGGGACAGAAGCTCAGCAGCGTGAGACTGACGGGAAGCGTCGAAGTCCAGCCACTTGTTGGCGAGCTGCAGGAGTCAGAGAAGAGTTTCAGTGTGCTGTAAAAGTGCATCATGAAGTCACTAATTCCTCATTTCTACTGAGTGGTACATCATGGGTCTGTGCTTTTAGGTACACTACAGCCTCTTCTTCATTGCCTTAACTTTAACTGGTTCTTCCCCTACCAGCACTGGACCTAGCTGGGAATTGCACTCAAGTGATTTGACTGACAGCAGACTGCATTCATTGATTGGCTGTAGTAGTTGGGAGGTGAACTGCAATTTGACAATGCCATAGTTAAACTTAAAGTCCAAACTTTTTATCAATTGTGGCAGAAAAAGGCATACAGTCTCAACTGGACAGGCCAACCCACAGCTTCTGAGAAACTGACTGTACATCATCAGCGTTTCAACTACAGCTCCTGTAGTTCCTGACCACGCCCAACTCAACTTGGGTAGAACTGAAACAAACATTGACCAAATAGAGTGATTCTTGACAATGGAGGAGGAGCTTATCTTATGGTTTGGCGTATTTAGGAGAATGTTTCCACCGCCAGTTGGACTGGGGAGGTGGAGTTAATGTGGCATCATTAACCCCAGAGCGTCATGTTTGTGCAACGACAAACATGACGCACTAGAATGTCTCATGCTTGTCATAAGCTGTGATGTTTTTCTGTCCCCCAGTCAATTGGCTGTGTTGTGTGACGTCAGTAGCTGCACCCTAGCAGTACTGAACCGTTGTCCCGTGTACCTACAGTTGAATGGTGCCGTATGCATTAGCTGTATGGGCCGCATTTACAGTGGAAACAGACAAGATTCACCAAACTGCAGCAACTAATGCCACACAGTGGAAGTGAGGCATAATGAGTTCAGAGGGTGGGCTTGTGTGTTTACATCTGTCCTTTTAGATCTTAGTGTGATCGCAGTATTCTTTCACAGAGACGTGAATGTTCTGTAAGGATCACGGGTCGAGTCTTGACAGGTAAAGATACTTAAATCTTCCTTGTGCACCACAATTGCTTATGGTGTACCGCAGGGTTCAGTGTTTGGGGCATTTCTCTTTTGTAGCTATTCACTTCCGCTCTGTAAAATGATTTATTATGTGTTATGCTGATGATACTCAGCTAAACGTGATTAATCCATTCAGAGGCTCGGAACCCATGAACATAACAATCATCCATCAGCAAAGTTAATAACATAATCAGACTGAGATTTTGATATTCATGACGGCATTCATCTCCAGAACGGAGCAGCTGTTAACTTACTGACAGACTCATGTTCTGCTCAGATTATAAATACTAATGTCTCAGCTGTTTGTCTATTTCCGTTGTGAACATGTATATTAATAAAAAGCATACAGTGTGAGTTATGTTTAGAGATTTCAGGTCACAGTGGACATGTGGGTGTCTGGTTTGGAAATGTGGGTCTGTGCTGGCTGGTGAACAGCTGGTCTGGGGTCTGTTTTTGGACCCTGCTGTAAATAGAAGGAATGAGCCGACATGGGTAAATACTGGGAGTGTTATCTTCTTGGAAAAGATTTGAGAAGAGGATATAAGTTATTCTGGTGGAGCATCTAAAGTTTGACCCCTGACCTGGAAAGCCGTGACCTCTGATGGCAGGGCCAGGGAGTCGTCCTGCAGGAAGGCAGAGATCTGCTCCAGGGTCAGCTGCGTGAACAGCGGCGTTTCGGCGAACTGCACAAAGTTTTCCAGGACGAAGCGGCGGGCAGCTTCGCAGACGGACAGCAGTCCGTAGGCCGCGGCGATGTTCCAGATGTAGACGCAGGTTTGCACGTTGAGCTCAGCCAGCAGGAAGTCCATGCACATTTTCAGGAGCTGCGGGATCTGCAGGGTGGCGGCAGCAGAGACGGTGCATCCGATGGTGTAGAGGGACATGTGCACACGGCCCATGTAGGCAAAGGTGATGACGTTGGCGAGACCTGGAGAAAGACACATGAAAACTTTCATGAATAACTTTTATAATTCTTTATAAAGGTTAGAAACTTGATGTGGCATGAGCGAACGGACCCAGCGGTGACAAGGAGGGGAGCTCCAGACGCTTCATTCCAGGGTCTTTGGCCAGAATCTCCCTGAAGTACTGGCTGACCGAGGAGATGACCAGCTTATGGACGTCGAAGGCTTTAGTCTTACAGGCCAACTCCAGATCGGTCAGGAACCTGAGCAAGGAGGAACCAATCAGCAGCCGGTCTGAAGACAACAATGTCCGTCCGTCCGTCCATCCATCCATCCAAACATCCATCCAAACATCCATCCATCTGTCCAACCATCCACACAACCATTCATTCATCCATTTTTAGTTTTACTATATTTCCCTGCAGCTGTAATGATTGATGGTTTTATATCTGAACAGCTGATCCACATCTGGATGTTTGTTACTGAATCACATCTGGATGTTTGTTACTGAATCACATCTGGATGTTTGTTACTGAATCACATCTGGATGTTTGTTACTGAATCACATCTGGATGTTTGTTACTGATCCACATCTGGATGTTTGTTACTGAATCACATCTGGATGATTGTTACTGAATCACATCTGGATGTTTGTTACTGAATCACATCTGGATGTTTGTTACTGAATCACATCTGGATGTTTGTTACTGAATCACATCTGGATGTTTGTTACTGAATCACATCTGGATGACTGTAAAGAACTCTCAGGCTTTTCTGACTGAGTTTTAATGTGCAGCCGAATATTTCAGCATCTTTTCTCAGAGCCTGGTTCTGATCCAGAGGCGGCGGCTCAGACTGACTTCTCCTGCCGCATCTTGCTGAGCTCGTCCAGCAGAGCGTTGCCATGGAGAGGCCGCGTGAGCTCGCTGCCCAGGCCGAGCCCGCGCTCCCCGGGTTTGATGACGGGCGGCGGCAGCGGCAGGTTGAGGCTGTTGAGCTGAGCGATGTCCAGCGCCGCGATCTGCTCGATCTTCTTCACCGCTGTCTCCACCACCACCACGCCGTCGCCCCGACTCTCCACCTTCACCGGCAGGGAGCTGGGGTCCATGATGGCGTCTGTAGCAGGTTTCCTCTGACGGACGGCCTTCTTCTTAGGCGCCATGTTTGGTTTCAGATTCAGAACTGATCAAGCTGTCAGGGTTGTTCCTGGTTTGTTTGGTGGTTTTGCTTCAACACAACACACAGCAGCTGGAGAGGAAATAATGGGACAGGGAGAGAAAAACTCAGTTAAACTGTGTGGAATACGGAAAACCAGTGTTCACATGATGAATTCATTTATTCAGGGGAACAACAGTATATTTCCATCAAAGAAGCTCAGAAGATTTCTAGAAAATTTCTTATTCTAAGAAAAACTACGCAAGATCCTCAAAATTCCTCATTTTAATTTTTATTAATTTTTTTGTATAGAATTGCTACAAATTATTCTAGAATGTTATTGCTTTATTCTTGAAATATGACTTCATTCCCACATTATTACAACTTTAATCTCGTATTATCACAACTTTATTCTGGTATTATTACAACTTTATTCCCACATTATCACTATCTCCATATTGTTACGACTTTATTCTCGTATTATTGTAACTTTATTCCCATCTTATCCTGAATTTACTGTGCTCCCACATTGTTTTGCATTATTACAGAATCAAAACATGTCTTAGCCTGGTGCCAATACTCTGTCGTTTGGTGGAGCTTGTAAAACCAAACTAAAACAAAAGTGACTGATCATAATTAATGAACATTTATCCAGTAACATCTGCAAACGCTGCTGAAAACCAGTTAACACCTTTGCTGAAACCAACCAGACCGTCGCTGCTGGACAGACTGTGTCTCCATCAGGAGGTGACAGTGACTGACAGGTGCAGGTGTGCTGAGCAAGGCCAGCCAGAAAGGAAGAACTGAGCTCCAGGTTGTGTTTTACAGCCTCTCTACACACAGAGCAACCGGGGAAGATCTGCAAGTAAAGCCAGATCTTCCTGACAGAGACGGTACAAGTTGTTCATGGAGGCCGGGGAATTAATGCAGAATAATGAAATAACATTAACTAATTTGTTTTACGTAGATTTTCTGTTCAGGATATGAACTGAAGTCTCTAAAGTGTAATTTGTTCTCACTTCCTCTCAAAGAATACAAATCAAACAGCAGAAATGCCAGATGTCCTTTAAAGTGGAAAAACTCCCTGATGATTTACCATCCGCCTCAGCATCACCATTATCCTCTTCATCTGCTCCGTTTTCGTAGACTGCATCGTTTCATTTTGGGTCGTTTCTCTTAAAGTTTTATTTCAAGTACATCTGTGATGTCCAACCAAGCCACAAACGAATCACAATGAAACAGATTTTACAACTGAAAGACATGATACAATAAGCTGCATCTAACAGTCAGTCTCGGTTGCTTGGCACATTTCAACAACAAGGCAGTTAGAAACGTCATGAACACATCAGACAGCCACTGAGCCTGGACAACAAACTGTTATTTTCAACCATTTTCAAGTGATGTGACACTTATTCTCAAAGATCAATAAACTTTAAATTCTAATAAAGTTTAACACTGGAACCAGGAGACATTTTAAACATTCATAATAAATCAACAAAACAACAGAAATAAGAAATAAAATGAATTCTGAAGTCTCTGTAAGCAACATTTTCCTTCATAAAAAGGTTTAGTTGAGACCAAAGTGTCAGACTGAAGACTTTTATCAGCCAGTTTTTGGTAGAAAGAGAGAAAAGAGAAAAACCATGAATTGTTTTATCTTGATTGATTTATTGCTTGTTGTGGCAGAGCTACCAGTGAGATAATATTGGTGAAACCAGTAACATATGTGGCATTTTGTCGAGTGCCATCATCAAAAGCATCAAATATGATGGTGAATATTCCAGTTATTACGGTTAAAAATCAACTCTAAACTGTTGGGTTTTTCATCCTCAGTCTTAGTTTTTATTTTGTGTTGCTGAACAAAACAGCAGCACGTTTCAAAATGGCGGCTGAACAGAATATATTCTGGTGGCTTGCAGCACCATAAATGTTCACTTCAGGAACAAATCAGACCAAATTTCAGCCACGTGAGGGAATATAATCCAATCTCTGAGTGTATTAGTTTGACTAGTGTGTGTTTTTAGGCTCTGAAGTCTAAAATGAAATAAGATCAGTGTTTTTAAGCGAATCTTTCTGTTTTAATGTCTCTTTCAGGATTTCTGTTGGCAGTAACGAGATCCTCTGCCTCCAAAACCTGAACCTGTCAAACATCAAAACTGAAACACTTATATGGTATCAGCCTCAGCTGAAAGCCTCTAAACGCCAGCGACCGGCCTCGACCACAGATGTAAACATGATTCACGCCTCTGTACCGTCCTCCATAAATAGCACATTCCGGCCTGCTGGGCCCCGATATGGACGGAGCCGGGTGGGACTCGGGCCGGGCCGCGTGGGACGGACCTGCAGCTGTTGTTGGTGTCACATGAAGGAGAGGGGTCTGCACTGCTACAGAAAGTAAAGACACCCTGAATCTGAACAGCAGCAATCCAGCAGCAGAGACTCTGGAGAACCTCATTACATCTACAGCTGCATTCGGATTCACTCCAAAACAGACTTAAAAACACAAATGTTTGGTTTCAAAGGATGAACATTAAATAATTATACACCTAAATGCTGCAAGAGAGTTTAAGAATGAAGTTTCAGTCCAAATCAAAATTTTGTAAATTATAATAGCAAAGGAACAAAAACCTGTCAGTTTAGATGAATGTTCTCCAGTACGCTGATGACTATGTCTTATTTTCAACAAATGAGGTTAAGGCATTTGTTTTGGTCCATCTGTTGTTAATCGCCACCAAAAAAGAAAGAAATTTGGCAAGGTCCATGCTAACGCTAAAGCTAACACAGAGGCTAATGCTAATGCTAATGTTTAAGTTCAGTTAGCTGGTTTAGTTTTAGTTGTAAAACAGATTAAAATAAATAGTAAAATTAAGTTTAGCATGATTCAATTTTTTAGAAGATATTATCAAGCTGTAATATTTACATATCAAGATGTCAGATTTAGTAACAGATTCAGATGCATGAAAATAACGATCAGCTGTCAAAAACATGTGGTACCCCAGTCAGACTGGAACCAGTCAGGAACCAGTCTGACTGCCAGTACTGGGACGTCAAGTTGTCACCATCATCATCATCATCATCATCGTCATCATCAGAGATTACCTTTATTATTACTCCTAATCTAAGCAGGTAGTAAACATGGAATATTGTCAGATTATTACATCTGTACATTATACATACCATACATAGAGACTAAAGTGAGTCACAATTAACTGGATATTATTCCTCCAAAATTATGTTATTACTTTTAGCAATAACAAAAATCTTACAGCTTAAAGAAAAAAGGGGGGAAATGCTGAACGGTTGAGATTTGAAAAAATCCTATAAATTTCCTGAAACAATTTATACGAAGCGCACTGAAATATACAAATATTAATACAAATATTAATAACTGAATAAATATGAAATACCTTCTATATAAAATATATTTGTAGAGATTATTGGATTAAAATGTAAAGAAAGCAACACTGGGGAGGGAAAAATATTTACCCAGTTTTATAATTAAGCTTCCATAAACTAATATGTCCTAATTCTGCATCTGAACTAAGTTATTGAATCTGAAATCAATCACTTCTCTCATGTTGCTGACAAACATTGAGAAATAATTTTCTTTTGACAGAAGTTCAGAAAATGCAAACCAGAGTTTATGTAAGCTGTTTTCCTGATGAAAAATCAAGAGCTAGATTCACAGAAAATTATTCTTTTTCTTTGCTTTTTTGGTGTCATTATAGATAAGATAATTAGTATTAATTGTGTTTACAACCAAAGATCTGTCTTGAGTTTCACAAGCTCACAGAAACAGAAATGAAATGCAAAAACAGAGCAGGTTATTTACAGAGTAAACTTGCTTCTTTAGTTTCTCAGCAGAGCTTCTGATTCTCCAGGCTGCAAAGTTTTCATTATGTTCATCAGAGACAGTCTAAACTGTTTGTGTCCAGCATGTATGGGGTCTGCAGAGACACTAGCTGCCATTTTTCTGACCCTAAACCTGGAAGGAGGGAAGATGGGATCTGATGGTTAATCTCAAAACCAGTTAGAAACAGACTGACTATGCTGGGTTCACTGGAAAACAGAGAACGGAGCGTCAGCTTAAAAAAGTTTAATTAATTTGTAATCAAATTAAATTTGTCAGACTTACTGAATTTACATTTGTTTAACATGACAAGTTTATAAACTTAACATTTTTATTTGGATAAACTGAATGATTCTTTGTAACAACTCATTTTGTTTAAGTTGGATCACCTGATTTTTTTTCAGTGTATCTGTGTCAGTTTGCCTGTATTAAAACTTTTACACTTTTAATAGTTTAAATAAGGAAATAATAATAATAATAATAATAATAATAATAATAATAATAATAATAATAATAATAAGCTAAACATGAATCACAGAGTTTCTGCTTTGTTTGTGCAGCTAAACAGAGCGATGCGTCATTCAGTCCGTTCAGCTCAATTTCTTCTTATCTCATCAGAGTATTTATAGTGTGTGTGTGTGTGTGTGTGTGTGTGTGTGTGTGTGTGTGTGTGTGTGTGTGTGTGTGTGTGTGTGTGTGTGTGTGCATGGAGCAGGACAAATGTAACCTGGTTGTATTTCTCTTTTGTTATAACACAAACACCCTCTGCTATATAGTCATTTCTGTGAAACAACTTTTTCTGTTGCAATAAATCAATTAATCGCACGATAAATTAAAACGAGATCAATAATTTGCATTTTATTGATTTAGCGTTTTTCTCTTTTCTCTGTTTCTACCAACAACTGGACGACTAAAGTTTTCAGTCTGGCGCTTTTGTCTCAACTAAAACTTTTTTGAAGGATAATTTTGTTTGCAGAAACTTAATAATTCGTTTCATTTGTTATTTATGCTGTTTTGTTTATTTACTTTTCATTTCCAATGTTAAATATTCATTATAAGTTAAAGTTTATTGATCTTTCTGAATGTGTTCTTACATTATTTTGCTATATAACATTATATTACTTGAAAATGATCAAAATAACAATACTATAATTAATTGCAAAAACTTCTGGGACAATTTATCACCCCACTGAAATATTAATATTTTAACATTTCTGGTTTGTGCTGCAGTAAACAGGAAGGCTGCAGTTTCTTTGGACCTTGGCTGCTTTTATTTCTCTTCGTTTTGTCCAAACCGTCTCCTGCAGATGAGCGTCGCTCCGAAATGATGATGGCATTCGATGAAATGAAATGTTTATTTCTTATTTCACAGCTGGTTACTGTTTTGTTTTTATGATGTAAAACACTTTTAACTGTCTTCTGCTGAAATGTGAAAAAACGTAAAACCCTGCACAGATGCATCGTCTCTTTCATCTCTTCACGAATCGCTTTGCTGAGGATAAAATCAGTTTTTAGCTAAATTGTTTTTTTGTTTTTTTTAGATATTCAAACCGTTTTTACAACACGGCTGGTATTTCACAATGTCACGTTAGTTTGTCTGTAATATGTTTATTACTTTGTTTCTGTTATTTATTGCACTAAGAAGAGAACTATGCACCGATTTCATTGATTTTTTGTGTAAGGAAATGTATAATGACAACAAAGACTTTACTTACTTACTTACTTACAAAAATGGGGATATTTGTTATTTATGACGAGCAGTGGATAAAATAGTTTCTGTCCAGGCGGTTGGCATGTTCTGATTCAACTCTAGTTCTTCTGTCGCGTTTCAGTCTTTATATGACAGCAGCTGAAATCTAAAAGCCCTTAAATACCCTCATCAGTACCACCTTAAATTGGGTCCAAGAAAATCCGATTTCCCAGCAGAAATGGATTAAATTAAAAAGTTTTACCTTTTCCTCCTTCCTCTCTTGTTCCTTCCTTTTCTCTCGTGTTTCCTTCCTTTTTGTTTAGTTCCTCGGCTGTTTTCAGCTTTGTCTCGTCCTTTAGTCCGTCTACAGGAGTGCTGTGTGTGTGTGTGTGTGTGTGTGTGTGTGGTTCAGGGTTTCAGGCTCCCACCAACAATGTGACGTCGGGTTTGTCAGAACCTCCTTCACATTTTCCACCTCCATCTCCAAATAGAGACTCTCTCCTTCAGCCTCCCGCCCAAAAATAGCCCCGAGTTTCCCAGCTGTCCCACCGCCCAGAACCTCCGGCTGGGTTTCAGGTTCTGGTTCTGGATCCGTTTCCCCTCCTGAACATCAGCCAGATTTCTCATTACAAAATGCAAACATAGATCAGTTTTACTTTCTCCAGATGTGTCAAACAACCAGGAGATATTATTAGAGGAATTTCAGTCGATTTTTGTTGCTGTTTTCTCTAAAAATGAACCTGAATAAATAAATTAGTTTTTAAAGTTGAGCCGTTATGATCTCTCCTCATAAATATCTGAACATCTTCTCAACTTTTAAATGTCACTATATGTTGGTAAAGTCAATAATAAATGATAAATGAGCTCCAACCTAAGCTTATGAGTAAAAAATAAGTCGCTTTTTTAAAACAAATCTTTATTTTTTTATATTTAATAAGAAAAAATTTAATATTATTTGAAAATTTTTTGATTAATTAAAAAAAAAACAGCACATTTAATAAACAAAAAAGTGAATAAATAAATAATGGATAAATAAGTAAAATAATAATAAAATAAATTAACAGAACCCTGACTAAAAAAGGGATTTAAAAAAAATCCAAAATAGCTTTCATAGAAATTTAATGGGTTAATAAATAAGTAAATAAATTGGTACTTTTTCTGAAACAAACTTTACTGTTTTCATAAAAACACTCCCAAAAATCTGTAAATGTTCATGTCCATTCACAAAGGATTCAAATATTTTGAATAAAAAAAAATTAAAGCACATTTAATAAACAAAAAAAATTATAAATGAATAAATGATGGATAATAATAAAAAATAAAATAAATGAACAAAAAAGGGTCATAAAAGATCTAGTGTAGATTTTAAAAAGAGGTCAAGGCCAATTTTATGGATAATTCGCTAAATAAGTCAATAAATTAATACATTTTCTGGATCAAACTTTGCTTTTTTTGCTAGATATATTAAAAGAAAAAATAGCTATAGCTTAGAAAAAAAATCTATAAATGTTCATGTCCAATAAAAAATGATTTAATTTATTGAATATATTCAATAAATTAAAAAAACAAGCACAGTTACAGCACATGTAATAAATGAATGAATGAATAAATAAATGAATGAATAAATATGTGAGCACGCGACATTCTTAATGATTAAATAACTGCAGTTATTTTAAAGCTGTTTTTTTGTTTTGGTTTAGCTTTTTTGTATTAACTGGTCTGTTTTATACCATCTGTTCTGCTAAGTTAACGATCCGCCATTTTCACCCTCTGCAGTTTTCTGTTTTATTACAGAAAAGCTGCGTTTACTTCATGTTTGCTGGTGTTTTTTCTTTCTATTGGATGTTTTGTGGCGGCGTGTTGAAGCAGCGGAACTCCTCCCCGGCCGTGTCGCTCTGCTCAGCCCGGATCCTGAAACAGTTTCCGGGGGACAGGGTACCAGCAGCAACAGCAGCAGAACCACCAGCAGCAGCCATGGCGGATCAGCTGCTGGAAACAGTGGAGCGACTTCAGTCCCGGATACAGGACAACCCGGAGCCCCGAAAGGTAAACCACTTACCCGGTCCGAGAGAACCGGGCGCCATGTTTCTGAACCACCGAGTCCCGAGAACCGTCTTAAGCCGAGAAACGTCACAGACGCTCGGACACGGCAGCTTAGCGAGAGTCGTAAACGTTTTCTTAAATGATGCGTTCAGGGACTGCTGTCTGGCTCCGGCTGTAGGATTCCTTTAAATGAAATTTGACAGTTGTGCTTTACTTTTGTGTTTATAGTTGTAAAAAGTATCACAAAGGTATATATAATTGTTTTTATCACATGTTTTAATCAGAAATGGTTCCTTTTTTGGGGAAATTACAGAATATTCTAGATCATTTATGAAAAAAAAAAAAACTGAAGGCTACTGCTGTGAGGCGTTTAAATGCAGCGGAATATTAGGGATATTTTAAAGATTACTCTGATTTATCATGAAGAGTAAATTCCAGACAAGTTGACAACAGAACAGGAGATATTTAAACAATTTATTTCTGTATTTGTCTCAGTAAATACTAGCATCTATAGATAGATGCATGGTAATGCTGTGTTCTGGTTTTACAGGGGTATTAATTGGAGGGTTGGGGGTTTAACAGGTGAATCATGTGACCAAAACAGGTATGTAAGTGACTCCTGAGTGACAACGCCCAAAGAAATCCTGCAGTTTAAGTGAGAGGGTCATGGTTTGTCCCAATGAGTCAGGAAATCTCCACCGATCAGTCACAACTGATGTTTTTCCACATGAAACCTGGAGCATCTGTAAGGATTAATGATGGTTTCAGCTTCCTCAGTCCAAGCTGTTTATGTTCCTCTTTTACTTTATAATTTAAAACAATTTAATCATTTTTAATCCGGTCCAGGTACAGACAAATTAGATTCTAAAACACTCAAACTACAATAAAATCCACCACATTTAGCCTTCTTTGATTAATTAGTTAATTAAATGTCTTATTTTTCTTATTGAGTACAAGATAAAAACAAATCTTTATTAAATTTATTTTATTTATATTATTTGAACTATAGATTAGCTAAACAGTTTTTTTCTGTTTAGCCATTTTTTTACTTAAACCATCCGAAGTCAGGTGTGTATATCTTGAATTTGTACTTTGCATTAAATATTGTGTTTTAATTTTTATATTAACATGTCATGTTTATTGCCAAATACCCAAATAGTTGTTAAAATAAGAATTTAAAATTTTTTAAATATTAGAATTTAGCGAGCTTATTGTGTATTTCTTACACGTTAATACGAAATCTGCTGTTAATAGCGTCAAGATTTCCGACATTCTGTGAATGCATCGCAGAAACGTCACTATATTTACTGAGCTTCAACTTGTTCATACTGGCCCATTTAACTGCAGTTTTCACCCAAACGGAACCGTGTCAGCCTGGTTCGGTGGCTGATAGCTTCGCTGCGAGACACTGATGGAAAACTAACTGATCAGAATCAAACGGAGCCGGTCCAATACCGGAACGCTCCAGTTAGAGCAGCTGTTAGCCGCTTAGCTAGCCGCCGTCAGTCCGGTCAGAGGAGTCCGAACTCCGGCTGAAGGCCTGAATGTTTCCCCCTGCCCTGGTTCCCTGGAGCCGGGCCACAGCTGCGGGTTAAACACCGCATTCTGCGGGAGGAAGACTGAGAACCGCAGAGCTAAGCTGAAGCTGACTGAGCTCCTCTTTGTCTTAACAAAGAGGAGCTGGCGGCAGAGATGCGTTCAGGGACCAGAAGAGGCGTTTAAGGACCTGAATAAATAATAAACCCAGATAATTTCACCCAGTTTAACTGAATTTATTACTTAAACTTAAAAAACAAGATAGTATAACTATGTTCCCATTCAAACAACACCGAATATATTTGAGTTTTTGGTGTCATCGCCTTCATCCCATGACTTAACTCCCTTACATTCCTACGTTTTTAGCTCAAATATGTTCCAGAAAGTGTTTTCTAGTTTCTAATTCAATCATTTCTTATCCCAACACTTAAAGTTTTTCTGGGATTGAAGACACAGAGCTTTGAGAAGGCTCAGGCGTCATTTTGTCCCGTACATCTTAAGGTGTCCAACATTATGGAGACATTGTCGTTGACCCATTTCTCAGGTTTCTATGGTTTTAAATAAAAAGTTAACAAATTAAATGTTTCTGTCAGGAAAGCAAGCATGACTAGGAGTCGGTTTATTCGTCTGCTCCTCCTGATTAGATCAAATCTTTCAACTTTAAACTGTTTGTTTTCCAGTTACTGAAGACTCTCAAGAGACTGGGAGAAGTGCAGATGACTGTGGACATACTGGTGGTAAGTTCTGCTCTCTATGGAGCATTATTCAGGGAAAACGTGTTGACCTGCAGGCTGGGATGGTTTTCCAGTCTATAAAATGACTTCCAGCTGCTAATGGTAACACGTAGCGCCAGCGCAGCGCCGTGTTTTCCTGCTAATCTCCATATTTCTGTCGTCCCACAGAGAACTGGAGTGGGCAAAACTGTGAACTCCTTCAGGAAACATGACGACGTAGGAGAGCTGGCGAAAAGCCTGGTGGCCAAGTGGAAGAAACTGGTTCCTCAGACTACAGACAGGTAGCATCTGCACACCTGTGCCTAAACACGCAAACGGCATGAAATCATTAGTTGTCAGGTCTCCTGGTTTTCGTGTTTGGTGAGGGACGGATTGAGGTTATTATCATGTGTAAAATCTACGACGCCCGTCTTTATTTACACTCCAGAGAGGAGCTGAGGGTGCACTTACTTTCTCAGGTTAATATGAATATGGTGATGCGTTCAAGGTTAATTTCCTCTGTTTCTCTTCAGCTGTGGAAAACTGAAACTGCCTCTATATTATTTATTTATTATACATCACAGTACAAGATTCATAGCAGCAGTACATTTGTAAAAAAAACAATATATATATAACACATTTTATTTTTAACTGATAGTAAATAGAATATAGATTTTCTGTTTATTATTATTATTATCCATCCATCCATCTTCTAACACCTTTAGTGGGTCGGGAGCTGCTGCTGCCTCTCCAGCTAATGTTCTGGGCGAGAGGCGGGGTCACCTGGACAGGTGGCCAGTCTGTCGCAAATTATCATTATTATTATTATTATTATTATATACATATGTATATATCCATCCATCCATCCATTTTCTGTTCACCCTTGTCCCTTAATGGGGTCGGGACATATGTATATATATATATATAAAAAAAAAAAAAATTCCCTTCTCACCCTCTGCGGGTGGTCTCTCTCTTTCATCCTCTGAGCTCGGGTCCTCTACCAGAGGCCTGGGAGCTTGAGGGTTCTGCGCAGTATCTTGGCTGTGCCTA
>CAEGAE010064451.1:0-13209 GCA_903067095.1 Girardinus metallicus | reverse complement strand
CCGATCTTATATATATATTTGTGTGTGTGTGGGAGGTATAAATTGCAGATTTGGTAAGATGTCTTTCAACAAATACATATTATAAGCAGGCATAGCCAATGTATGAATAAATGGGTTATAGAACAATGTAAGCGCTTTAAAACAATAAATGATTTTTTAACACGACTGTGCCCATGTTTGAGAATAAAATAGGCTTAATCAAGTTTTTTTTAACTGTCTTGAATGTGAACATTGTTGTGGCTTACTAATTGTATTGCCCAGTTTGTTTTTGAGGATATGACAATAAAGTTATTTGGTGTTTCAACTACCTAGTATCTCCGCTGTACCTGAACGTGTGTTGGATTTTGAACTTAGTTAATTCGAACATTTTGGAGTTTTGAAATGACTATTTTTTTTCCAAGAAAATTTCAGAGTTTTTTGGCGAAAATTTACTTTTTTTTTTTAAATCTACAATGTCCCGAAGACGCCGTGGTAAGACGCAGACACGTTGCCTCCATATTTATTGACTTATACCGCTCAAAAGCATGAAGAATCAACATTTGTCAAAACTAAAAACCGTATGCGATTGGATTTAACCACCAGTAATTACATTTTAGTTTTTGTATGGTTTCTGTAGACATTTTAAGACCATTATGAATAAAAATTAAAACTTGCATCTCCACAGAAATGTACAAACTTCGTCCAGCCAACAAGGTCGCACAATAGCTAGTTAGCATTGATGTTAGCAGCTAGCTAGCTAGCCTCAACGGTCTCGAGTCAGACGTTGGGTGCGACTCAAACGTTTGCCTGACGGAAAATTCCCGAGAAAAAAAGTAATTCATAGAATATACGAGATTAAATTGTCCTGTGACGACAAAATATAAGATCTGTAATTAGGATAACGGCCACTATTTTAAAGTTATAATTTAAGACATTATAATGCCTTAATTTAAGATACATTAAGACTTATGGATGCGCGGATACCTCGTTTTAATTCAGTCACATTTTCTAAATAAGTTTTTATTTTTCATGCGGGGAAAATATGCCTTAAGTGGAAAAAAAAAAAAAAATCGCAAGAGCTTTCTGTTTGTTTTTTACTCAGAACCCAGAAAAGAAACAGTTATGATATAAAAACATTTTTTAAAATCTGGTTTACAAAACATCATCCTCCAAAAAGCATATGCAATGTTTTGCTGTAGCCAATCTAACAGGATTTTAGCGCCGTTTCCCTCTAAAACAAAGAGAGGCAACAAAACCGGATGTCGTACAGGAAAGAAAAAAAGTGCCGGTTTTCGATTAGAGTATATTTCTACAGCTTACAGCTCAATATCGCCAGACCTCTCCTCCATATAAAGCCTCTAGTACAACTTTATACAAATTAAAAACTACCATCTACCCGTTGATGAGTATGTCTCACTCCCAAATATAAAAATATGAGGCTTGACCAGAAAAGTAGCTGCCCAATGAAGATTTTAAAGGACAGAACGCACAAAACCACAGATGAGTGTGCAGGTAATATGTTCTTTGGTTTGAAATTAAAGAGTACTGTTCCTTATTTCCATAATTTACCCAAAGAAAGGGGAAAACTGAACTTTATATCGCATGCAGGTTAACAAATCAGCGAAAAATGTGCCCGAAACTCTTGAGAATCCAGTAATAAACAGGCAGCAGGCTTCTAAATGTACATGCTTCCTAATCAGAAACTACCATCATAATCAGAGCGATTTAGGAGGCAAAGCTCAACATTATGACCGCGAATCAGGGCCATTGCAGATGGGCAAAAAAAACATTAAAAAGGAGCAAATTTTCACCAAAAACTCAAGTTTTAGATTAATCTCAAAAGTTGTCTAGAAAGAACAAACATTTCTGAGTTTGAAAAGTTAAAAAATTTGCTAGAAAAATGCTGAAATTTTTAGATTAATCTTTGAAATTTTCTTAAAAAAAAAATAAAACTTGGAAATTTCTGACTTTCAAAAGTAGAAAATTTGCTAGAAAGAACTCATTTGAAATTATTCAAAAAGCAACTTGGAAATGTCTAGAATTTGGACTAAAATTTCCTAAAGTAAAAAATGTTTAATTTTGAAACTCCAATTTTCCAAGCTGTTTCATGAAAGTTTCTGAAATTAATCTGAAAGTTTCGGATTTTTTTTTCTAGCAACTTTTCAACTTTCCAAACTCAGAAATTGCTGAGATTAATCTCCAAAAAGTTTTCTCAGGAAAATTTTCAAAGTTTCAAACTCAGAAATAACAAATTTTTCTAGAAAACTTGCGAGATTCATCTCAAAATTTCTTATTTTTTTTCTAACAATTTTCAACTTTTAAAACTCAGAAATTCTCAAGTTTCATTGAGGAAATTCCTCAGATTCATCTCAAAATTTCAGATCTTTTTAAAGCAATTTTTAAACTTTCCAAACTCAGAAATTGCTGAATTGTTTTGTCAGAAATTCTGTCTTTTTTCCCCATCTACAGTGGCTTTAAAATGGCGTCATAAAACGAAGTGTTGCAGGAACAGAGTGGGTGAATTTAAGAGAAAAAAATGGATGCAATGAAACGAAACCAAACAGCTCATGAAGCTTTTGACCAACCCGAACAAGAAGAGACCTGCTATGTTTACGCACACGTGTGTGATGCCTTTTCAGCTTTATGAAAAAATAACAGCAAGTATGACAGCCAAAAATATAGGAACATATTTGAGTTTTTATACATAGATATATTTATATATATCTATATATAAAAACCAAGAAGACAGTTAGTGCTTTGTGAAATGTACGCCTAAAGATGTGTGGTCCTCTCAGAGTGTTCTGATGTGATGTCCGTCTGCAGAGTGGGCGTGGCCTCTTCGTTTAGCGGTAACGTGTCTCTGTGTGTCGCCTCCTCGCCCGCCGGCCGGGCGCCGTCCTCGGCCTCGCTGCAGTCCTCCGGCCCGTCCTGGCTGCAGTCCGAGCCGTCGCTGTCACTCCCGCAGGAGCTGGACGTCTCGTCCTCCTCGGAGTCGGAGTAGACCTCGGCGCCGTGGAAGATGTATCGATTCGGTGCTTGGAAAAGGTACTGACCGCCTGCAGGAAACCAACACGACGTCCAGAGTGACGTTTAGAGATAATCTGGATTTTTTAAAGTAAATATTACAACTCTTCATGAATGTTACCATCCAAGTGCCTAAATATAATACAGCTTATTATCCATTATTTTAGTAATCAATTATTGTGATGATTAATCGGATGAATTCTGAAGATTTTTTATTTATTCCCTTAAAACTGCAGAATGTAACTTTTATAAAAAATATTTGTACATATTTGCTGAAACTGTCACCATGTCGTGACAGTTTAGTATAAGAAAATTATGAAAAAAATCCAGCTCCTCTGCCTTCTTCCAGCGCTAATCTGAAACAGCCAATCAGAGCCAGGAGGCGGGTCTTAGCGCTGTCAATCACTCTGCCTGCTAGTTTCCCCCTCTCCTCTATCATGAACGCTAAAGCTAGTTAGCACGGTTGCGGATAAATGTTTTTCTGTATCAATAAGTTCTTTCTTCACCATCAGTACATTTATCAGGGATACATTAGGGTGATTGACAGCACTAAGCCCCTCCTCCTGGCTGTGATTGGTTGTTTTTGGAGCGTTTCTTCAGACGGCATTAGTATCACAGGAAGGAGGTGGAGAAGATCGATCTTTTCACAGATTTTCTGCCTCATAAACTTGTGTCACAACATTGATAGTTTTAATAAATATGTAAAAAAAAAATTTTAAATAAAAGTTAACTGCAGCTTTAAGTTTATTTTATATATTAAAATACACAAAAACATGCATAAAACCCCCTCCTCTTGTTAAATAAAAAGTAAGCATTTTATAGCCTAAAATGTAATTTACACAACATTCCTTTACTGAAGGTTTGATCACAAAACAAAACAAAAAAACAAAAATCTCCACTTGACTTAACATTAATTTAAAGTAGGGCTGATCTGTTTATTAGTTTTTGGTTTAACTGATTAGATAGCTAAATATGCCTAATTTGAATTTTTAAATACTATTTGAAATAGGTGGAGCTAAAATTACGACACTTAAAGAGTTTTGGCTAAAACATATTTACAGACAAATGTGATTTTACCTCAAGTATAAAATGTAATATTTTTATGCAGTTTTGGCTTAATTACTACACTGAGTTTATTTATTTTTTAGCAAATGAGAGAATAATCATCATTATGAGCTACTTCTCAGTGCAGCGCTGGTAAAATGGATTAAAAGAAAAGTAGGCCTGTTAAATTGATCAATTACTCGCATGATAAATTAAAATGATAATTTCCATTTGCATGATTTATTGTTTTTCTTTTTTTCCGTCTTTCTAAAAAAAACTGGATGACAAAAGTCTTAATTTTTTTTACATTTTGTTGCTTTGGTCTCAACTATCCATTTGTTGTTTGAAGAGACTCCGTAATTGATTTTATTCATTTTTTTTTTTTTGTTTCTTTTGGATATTTTAAATGTTTTCTGGTTCCAGAGTTAAATGTTCATTCAAGACAAAGTTTCAGAAAGAGCAGGACCTTCTTAAAGTGACAGAGACCCAATTTCAAGGCATTAAAGTCAAATTTGACATGTATAATATTTTGTAGAACAACTGAAGGTAACATAATTAATAGATTTTTCTATAAAATGGCGATATTTGTTAGTAAAATGCAGCACCGCCCCTTTAAATGATCTTTGCTGCATGTCTCTAACTCACCTTCAAGCCGTTTGCTGATTGGACTCCTGCTGACCCGACTCATCCAGTATCGCTTTCGATTGTCCGGCTTTGAGGTTTGGCTCTTCGCCTCGCCTGCCTCGTCTTTCGCCGCATCCTCTCTCTGAGACTCCGGCGACTCGGCGGCGTCCGCACTTCGACTCGCCCCGTTCGAACAAGGCTCCGACGGCGTTACGGTTTCCTTGACCTTCTCGCTCTGCGACTCCTCTGGAGGTTTGTCCGCCGGGTCAGTGGAAGCCTCGTCCGGCGGCGGCGGCTCTGCTAACCGCGGCGGTTTCTCTGTGATCTCGTTGAGGGTCAGAGTGTTGAAGCAGAGCTGCTCGAAGTCTCCGCCCAGCCGGTGGCAGAGTTCATTGATGATGCCGTCGCAGTCGCCCAGCAGCTCCACGTCGAAGTTCAGATGAGGCAGCGGCTCCCTGTTGATCAGAACCTGAGGCACTTCATGAGGAATGGAGTCTGGACGAAGACGGAAAATGGAAAAACAGAAATTACAGCACCAAAAACCTTCAACGGACAACAGGAAGAAGATTCCGGTAAGACGTACTCGGGATGAGGGCGACCGGCCGGACTTTTAGAGACGAGCCGATGACAATCAGAAGGTCGACCTCGTCTTTGTCCTGCTTCATGGCTCTGTGGAAAAGTTCTGGAAGATTCTCTCCAAAAAACACGATGTCAGGTTTCATGATGGCCAGAGGAATGTCCGAACACCGGGGGCAGCGGGGGACGACCTGCGGGAAAACTTTGGTTATTCATTACAGCTAGTTTAGAGTTTCCATGCTGGTTAAAGCTGCAGTATGTAACATTTATATAAAATACGTTTCCAACATAAAACTGTCACCGTGTTACACTTAAATAATCTGTGAAAAGATACCAATCTCCTCCACCTACTTCCTGAGCTGCCACTGAAAACAACCAATCAGAGCCAGGAGGCGGGGCTTAGCACTGTCAATAAATCTTGTGTACTCACTGCTAAATGTGCTAAATGGCAGAGTAACAACTTACCGTTACAGGACAGCTATTTATCCACCAACACTGGTAGCTATGCTAACTAGCCATAGCATTCATAACATGATATGCGAGCTGCAGCGTAGCAGGGACGAAGGGAGGATTAAGACCCGCCTCCTGGCTCTGATTGGTTGTTTCTAGTTAGCACTGGGAGAAAACACAGGAGCTAGATTTATTTTTCACATATCTGTCTCAAACTGGCACAACATAGTGACAGCTTCAACAAACGTGTAAAAAACAGAAAATACATACTGCAGCTTTAAGCCCTAGAGTATAAACAAGACGAGTTCACAGCAGATTTAGCTGATTTTTAAAGGGCTTTCAATATGGAAGCTGTGAAAAATGAGTGTGGGTAGGACTGTTGCGTCTTCACAGAAACAGCAGCTATGTTTTCGTTCAATCATCATGCAAAGCTTGAGTGAACTTTAAAAATGTCAGAAAACAAAAAATGAGGACACTAAGCATGGGTGGGATAAACAGGAAGTAAAGGTTGAGTTTGGTGCCTCTGGTAAGGCACAGACCAGTAGACTGGAAGGTCATCAACTCTTGTTCAGGGAAGCTTTAAATCACTTCAAGCAGGTGTAAAATAACTTTTTCTGCAAAGTTGAAAAAGTTATTTTAAATGTTGCTGTTTACGTCAAACTCTTCTAATGCAATGGTACAAAATTTTTTTAACTTAAATAGTAAAAAAAAAATCATAGATGGAAACGCTGTTTACGACAGTGGTGACCAAACTTTTTGCACTGCAGGCCAGAACCGGCAAGTCGAAAACATTTTTACGCCAAATTAAAAGCACAAAATGATTTTGTTGTGAATTATTTCCTTCTACCTGCTAATATTATAATGAAACAAGAGAAAAAACTATTATAGATGCCTAAAAGATGGCTCAGATGTTTGCACTAATAAACGAAAGCTGAACAGCTCCATAAGTTTACGGGTCAAATATTTTCAATTTTGTTCCTCTTGAAAATATTTTCAGTCTGTTCCTCAGAACAAAAACAAGAACTTTATTAAACGAATGAGTAAGTAGCTGCTGGATGTTTGTTGCCCTACTTTCTATAATATTAAAAGCAAAAATAAAACACAGCTAATAAAAGGAAAA
The DNA here is from genome assembly GCA_903067095.1 of Girardinus metallicus. Lineage (NCBI taxonomy): Eukaryota > Metazoa > Chordata > Actinopteri > Cyprinodontiformes > Poeciliidae > Girardinus > Girardinus metallicus. Next base: position 6,392 of record CAEGAE010064451.1, on the reverse strand, counting down.
TCCTAAATATTTGTGACTGAAAAGCTCCTCCTAATAAGTTATAAAAAGTTTCCCTCAGCTTCATTTGCTACAGGAGCAAATGATCTATATAAACAACTACAATAATCTGTTAACTTCAACATTTTTAGTCAGCAAAATTTCTACAAATTTGCCTTTTTGTGTTCATTTTTACAGCTCACTTCTTCCAAACTGCATATGAATATTTGAAGTTCCAATTTTTAACCCATTTTGTTTCCAAATTCATAAATCATAATTTTATTTTATTTACTTGTAATGCCTAAGGCGGCATCTTTGAACGGGTTTTTAATCAATAAATACCTGATTGAGGATGTCAGCCCTTATCGCCTCACAATCCACCTTGTGTTTACAGACAAGACACGATGCAGTAGCAAATGAACCTGAAACGACAAACAGCAGCGTATTGTTTAAATCGCCATATTGAAACGGATTACAGAGCAGGAAACAAAATAAAAACTCACCATGGCACTGGATGATTCGCTGAACTCCGGCCACTTGCTCCAACGTGTCAATGTTTTGAGTGTAATTGCGAAGCAGCTTCCCTTGTTTATCCAGCATGGATATAAATCTGTGACATGGCGAAGGCTGGAACTGACCGGGGAAGATCTCCTGCAAGAAAAGGAGCAAATTCAACATTGACTGAATATAAAAGCCCATATTTACCTTCCACTAGCTTCTAACATTTTAAAATTTAACTAAGTTGCTGAATGAAACTTGTCAGCAATCATTTATCATTGTAATAAAAGGATGAGAAGGCATGAACAAACCTTAGCAAACTTGAAAAAGGGTCTAGGGTCTCTTCTGAAATATTCAATATCAAACATTGATTGAGGATCTGGAAGATCAGGAAAATCTACAGCAAGTCGTGCATAAATTCCATCTCTGGAGCGAAAGTCTGGTATTCCACATGAAACGGACACCTAAAAACAGACACAAAATAGATATTTTTAATAATAACATTTTAAGTTAGACATTTTTAAAATAAGTAGAAATACGTACACCAGCACCAGTCAGGACTAGGATCCTTTTGCTTTCATGAAGCAGCTTCACCACATCTTCCAGGGTGTTGATATCCTTTCGTTTTCTTCTTTTCGGAGGCTCGGAGATGTTGATGATTATCTGCCATAACGTCATATCATCCAGGTCTGGGGGGAGGATGGTTTCAGGAAGCAGATCCCTCAGAATGGCCCGTGGATCCGTCTCTCTGATGTGCTGCTGGATGTAGCTGTATGAACCTGTTAACAGATGAAACACGGCAGAAAAACAAGGGTTAATGTCATTTAGATTAGTAATAAACTTAACTAGAACTTTATGGTAGGAACAGTAAGATTCTCCAAATTACTTATTTGCGGTTGAGGAGTCCAGTCGCTGGAGCTTGCATGTGAAGATCTGTCATCTTCCTCATCAATGTGCTCTGGTGTGACAGCAAGACCATTGCGAAGCAGATCGTCATGCCCGAGAAAATCTGAAAAGAGAGGGGGAAAACAGGCTGAAACTGACTGGTAAATGGTCATAGTTCGATACAATGAAATAAATTAATCTATTACAAAATGGCTCATCTACTGCTACAAAAAGGCGAATTAAGCAGAGGCATATAAGAATATGCAGTAATATAATCTTATAATTGATAAAAACTATTATAATGACAATATCTTAAAAGTGTCCAAATTATGAGAATGAATTACAACACCTTTATGCAAAGGCAGTGCAGCAGGATGCCTTAAAGAAGGCGGATCTCAGACGAATGGTGTACGGAATGTAGCGCTACACCGGCTAACTGACGCAAAGTTAGTATCCAAGTTTATTGCCATTGAAAAAAGTTGTCTAATTCACAAGCGCTGCTGAAAGCTTTCTGTTCTTCTTCAGAAAACCTAATAAAAATAACGAAAAAGCCAATATAATACTTAATTAAATGAAGAAAATAAACTCAGTTTTGCTATCGTAAAAATCTAAGTAGCTAGCCGGTGATTTGATTCAGTTGGTAAGCCAACCAGCGTTGCCGTAGAAGGGACGTCCATCGCTCTACATACCGGCACCTTCCTCAGTTGCGCCAAAGGCGGTGCTGTCGCCTAATTTCCCAGCTGGTTTGTGCGGCTCGGAGACCGGCAGACTCAGTCCATTGTTGTCCCCGCCTCGCGATGCCGGGGCCTGCTCCACCGCCATCATCACCGGCTTCGCTTCCTTCTTCTCCGCTGGCTCGGCACAATTCCCCGCCTCTTCCCGGCTCCCAATGGCCGCCGACACGCAGGAGATTCTGTCCGTTTCTATGGCTCTAGGTCCGTGGTTGGTCACCGGATTGATTTTTGACCGTTTTGCGATAGGTTCGTCCATCTCAGAGGTGCCCGAACAAGCCATTCCGAGAGCGTTTTCTCTGTCCGCCATCTTCAGCCCACAGACCCGCTGCGCAGCTCCTTCGTCTCGGACAGCTGGCGTCACGTGACTTGCTCTCTGCCAGTAAGAACGAACGGAACGTCCCCATTGTACGTCGGTGACATTAAACCACAACAAATTGGTGCTGCGTTCAAATACTCAAAGAAAAATGGCGTTAAAATCATAAACGAATCGCTAAAACGGTGCTAAAATGGGATTGAAGCCCCTCATTCTAGCCTTCTGATAAGGGAATAGTGATTAAGTTAATATTTTAATTAATTTCAGTTGCCTGGATATGCACATTGGTTTTCTAAGCATAAAACTAATGACAAATATATATTTACCTTAAATGCACTTTTAGTCAGAGGTTTTACCGAAACACTTGAATGCAACGTACTTCACGCGAGAAAAGGACAGTCACGTTTATTCAACTGAAGAGATTTGATTGACAATCTTATCAGTTTAATGTGTCTTTAGTGTAAACATTTTTATCAGCAATGCTATAAAACGTTTGGGGAGAGGCCGAGCTAGACCAGTCCCTGAAATAGACAGTTGTAATCTGACTGAGCTGCATCGGGTTGCTATAAAAAGCGATCATAGACGTTTTTCTAAACAACTCATAAATGGAGGCTATTTTGGCTCGTAAACCTGAAGACTTGGAGGATTACTACGGGATGTTAGGTTGTGATGAACTGTCATCGGTAAGTTGCCAGTGGATGACTCAAGGCTCTGTCTATTTGCTGGAACATTACATCTTCGCATGGCAAGTCAAAACACGTTTCTTTGAATACTAATGCAGGAGCATAGAGTATCGGATGAATATTATTGATAAATAAATTGTTATTTAAAGACTCAGTTCATTTTTGTTGTTCAACGTGAATTTATGTGAAAACCTGTTGCTTCACGACATAAGAATCGACCTTTCGCAAATCAAATAAACCTTTTACAGATCAATAACTGGATTTGAAAGACTGTGCTATTAGAAGAGAATAATTTAATCTTGCTTTGAAGAGTCTGCATTTTGTAGTTTTTAAACTAGAGCTTGAATTAATCATCCTAGTATCTGCTTAGAGTCGTTGTGGATGGTGATGCTGTGTGCAGGAACCATTTCTGGTAGCAGTCAGTGTTGCAACGATCTGTAGAGGCCTCTGACTGAAGACCGCTGCTGTCTGCTGATGCTAGCAACTCAATATCCAGGCGTCAGAGACAATATTCCACATTATTATTGAAATGTATCTGAGTTACTTTTCTGTTTTTGTTTATGTTTTCTTAAAGACCGAGCAGATTCTGAATGAATACAAGATCAGAGCCTTAGCATGCCACCCAGATAAACACCAGGACAACCCAACAGCAGGTGAATCTCAGATTAACTTCTCTTTAATTGAAGATATCTGTTAATTCAATGGTTTTTCTTGCGATTGTATGAGATAGACCAGTGTTCTGCAACCTTTGCAATCCATAGAGCCACTTTTACACTCAGTCCAGCTAAATAAAACGAGTTTAAAGTCACAAAAAATGCCTTGTTTGTTCAGGCTCTTTGAAAAAAGGCATCTTATAATTTTTGACAAGTTATCAACTACAGTAAACCTGTTGTAATTTTATAAAACCACCATTTTATTCCTATTTTTAGGTTTTATATAAAGAGAAAACAAACCTTTTTCAGAAAGGTGATGAGTGCATTTTCTCATATGGAGTTTTCGAATTCAAAAATACGCTGTTAATCCCAAAGGAAAATTAAAGAATAATAAATAATAATTTGATATTTGCATATAGTTTCCAGCCTAATAATTGAGGAAAATAGATATAAATAAAAAATGATGGTACTTTTAGTGTCATTCTGTTGTGGAAAAAAAAATTATTTCATGAAAAACTGCAGAATAGCTAAAACTTACATTGATCACATCTATTTATAAAATTTTAGTCAAAGTTTTTAAGGGGCTCCAGGAAATAGCATAGGACACTTTCTTTTTTTATTATTATTATTTTTTTAACATCTAGATTATTATTAATATGTCCTAGACATAATTATTCTAAGTGTTTGCTCTCTTCCGGTCAGTGGCTGATTTCCAAAAGCTGCAAGAAGCCAAAGAGGTTCTGTGTGACAAAGCCAAACGGGGAAACTACGACCTGTGGAAAAGAAGCGGGATTAGTATTCCCTTCCAGGAATGGCGGACCCTGAATGACTCGGTAAAAACGGTACGAAGCATCTTCAGTCTCTGTAAGTTTCCAGGTTTCGCTGCAGCTGCCGTTAACTAACTGACGCAGCTTTTTTTTGTGTTTGCAGTCGATGCATTGGGCCGTGAGAACCAAGAAGGAACCGATGCTGGAGTCCTGCAAACCGGAAGATCCTGCTGCTTCACAGACCAATGAAACATCGGAGAATCCTTCAAATGAAGCACCATTATGTAAGTAAATAACATCAGGTATTTAACAAAAAAATACTTTAATAAATATATCTAAACTTGTCTGCTAGTCCAAGTGACAGTAAAATACATAGAAAACGAATCATCTTGGCCGCCCAATAGTTTGACGAGTGTTTTAATTATATGGACTTTGAATTCAGGTCAATTCTACAACAAAATGTGAAGGCCAGGTTACATTTTTTTTTAAACTATAACAATAAAGTCAAAATATTGCAAAAAATACAGTCATAATTATATTTTAAATGATGTGAGAATAAAGTCGTACTACAATGTGAAAACCAACAAAAAATAAAAATGAGAAATGTTGAGCATTTTGTGAAGTTAAGCTTTGGTATCAGTTTTACAGGTATGAAAATACTCCATCTTCTAACACATTAGGATAAAATAATTATCAATAGCATGACTTGGAAACAATTTTGTAAACTACTGAGCATTTTTAGATCTCTATAACTCTATCAAAGCTTTTTTTCTCATTAAAACAACTTTTTTTTCACAATTTTTAGATGTTCTGGTAAAATTGCATCTTTATTCCTCCAATATTATTACTTTATTCTTGTAATTAAGCAAAATATTATCATAGCATGGCTCTAATATTCCACCATATAATCCATAAAAAGGTTGACTGAATTAAAAGCCACTTTTTGAAAGTGTTTCTGTCATTTTTTATTTTGTTTTTTGAAGAAGATTTTATTTTTAAGTCAAATTCATGTTGTGACCAAGAACCAAGAGTCTTCAAAGAATAAAGGTGGATGGTGGTATTTAAGATATGCACACCGCACCTTTCAGATTTGAATTTGAAAATAATCATATAATGTTTGAAAACAATGAGTACTTTTCTTTCCATTTCACAGTTAGGTGCTACTTTGTGTCTATCAGACAAAATCTCAATAAAAGATGCAAATATGGAAAGATGAAGGGATATTTATCTTCATCGTCACATCATTGCCTACCTTAAAATAATCTTTTTTTTTTTTTTCCCAATCAGGCCATTTTTATCATCAGCGTTTCCGTTGGGCCTCCGACTCTCCATCATGTCTGCTGCAGAAGTTCAGAAACTATGAAATATAAATGAATGAGCAATAAATGCTAGCTCTCATTACGCTCTTGAAGTATTTGCTTCCTGCTGTTTGTAGGCGTTCAGCTGCTAAAGTTTCTACCTTCTTATGAATATTTAGTTTGTGTCTATGCTATTAAAAAATGTGTGGATGTGAATGTTTCTGTTCCAGATGTATAAATATGGCATGTTCCATATTTTATGTGATAAAATCAAAATGCAAATTATTTTTTAATGTTTTGTGTAACTTTTGCTGTTAATGTTGTGAATGTAATACATTTGGTAGGTTATGTTTGCTTTTCTTTTCCATATTTGAGAAATTTCAGCTTTTTGTTCAAAATTGACTCCATCCATCCATCCATTTTCTGTTCACCCTTCGTCCCTTAATGGGGTCGGGAGGGTTGCTGGTGCCCATCTCCAGCTACGTTCCGGGTGAGAGGCGGGGTACACCCTGGACAGGTCGCCAGTCTGTCGCAGGGCAACACAGAGACACACAGGACAAACAACCATGCACTCACACACTCACA